>VDFB02350839.1:0-40377 GCA_007258455.2 Sequoia sempervirens | reverse complement strand
CAAAGCATATAAACAAATTAGTTGCAAGCATGCACAATCAATAGTTCCACATGGTGCTGAAAAAAAGGAGTGATAATAGACCTTGGCAGATACTGTTGGATTATTGCCATTGATGTCAAAGGAGGACCACAAGATTCCAAGCACAAAATTTATCCTAACAATGACAACAATGTTGGCGTTTCAATTCGCACCTCTGGAGTGCGTATGGAAACAGACAACTATACACAGATAAACTGCTCTTCAAATTTGGAGGGGAAGCTCCCTCTTTGCTGATTATGCTTTTGAAAGAAACAACTAAACTAATGGCTGATCTTTATGTTCTCAACTTGAGAGCACAAGTGTAATGTCCCCATTTTTAGCACTACACTTCCCAATGACTGTTGGCCTATTTTTGGATACTCGTAAGCAGGTCAGAGGTAGAATTAGGGTTTTTAGCTGTTTGGAGGTCTCTTTGGTGGATTCAAGGGTTTGCATGTCAGAGTTTTGCAGTTTGGTTTATGGATTCCTTCTGGGTGTTTAGAGAGCTTCAGAGGGATGTGACATGATTTTAGGGATGTGACATGCATTTCAATCGGGGGTTTGCATGCATGATTGGTTTTTGGATTCTTTCTGCGTTTTTAGAGAGCTTCGCAGTGGTATGACATGCATCTGCATCTGACAACTTTTTCCGTACTTACTATTTTTAGTAAGTTGCGACAGCTACCCGGTTTTTTGCTCAAAATGCATTTGGAGTCACTATTTTTAGTAGTATGTTATTTATAGCAGTTCAGTTTGAGGGTTTCCAAAGGGGTTTCTATTTATAGCAGTGGCTGGTCTTGATGTTGCTATCTTTGGTTGGTCACAATCTTCCTCATTGGTCATTAGTTTCGCTTAGTTTGGGGTGTTTGGCATATACTTACTATTTATAGCAGTGCTATTTTTAGTAAGTCTCCTTTGGGGAAGTTGGTCACAAGCCAGTGTACTTGCAGTAGCATTATTATCCAGTTTCAATTGGAGAGCCTAAGGTTGCAGTGTAATATTTGCTTGTTCGACCACTAAGTGATTTTATAAAGTTAATTTATAAAATTAAATTATAAACTTATATTAAAGGGGAAAGGTGGTCATTGAAGTGTACCTTGTGCCCAATGAAACAACTTCAAGTTGTTTTAAAAGCTTAATTATTATTTTATTGCCTTCTTGAAAGTGGACGCCATAAGGAGGAGGAGATAGATATTTAAATGTTAAATAATTCCAAGGGAGAATGGCGTTGGATTTCTAGGGTGAAATTAAGTGATTTTTGGAGTCCATCTCCCTAAGTGTTATATTTGAAGTTTGGCTCTCATTTTCATCATCTTGGCTTTGACAACATAACAGAATGTTGCTGGATTTCTTCCAAAGTGCTTGGGCTGCGAACTGAGGACGAAAACCCTCTTTGCTTGGGTTGGTTTCGGTGGTGAAATATCCTCCTATTGACATGGTTTTTGAGACCGCACCAACACAGAATAAAGTTTCCCAACGAATACCCTATCCTCTTTTGAACAAAGTATTCAGCATGCTAAGATTGCGAGTAAGATCATGCTTTCAACTCCAAGGTTCCGAATACTTAGAATACCCTTAGTTGGTTTGATGTGAGTTGCTGTGTTCTCACGAGGGGACTTACACAATTGTTCGACAGTTGATAGCAGACAGTGGACTAAGGGCTTTCATATGATTTGGATGATTAGGCAAGTGAGCACAAGTTTCCTAATCCTAACCGGAAATGAACTGAAATTAAATGGTTGTAGGGCCTAAGAAGTTTATGTTCTATTCTAAAATATAGGACATGGCGATCAATTCACAAGCTTCAACCAAGCTCCGTTTTGCCTCACTTCGGACAGCTTCCGCGGAACTGGTGCAATCTTCAGAGGAGTGATTCAAGATGTTCAAATCACGATTTAGCATGAAGACACCATCACAACGACGCATGCCAACATATAAACCATAATCGAAGTTAAGTTCCAGTTGACCACGCAAGGCGAACCCACCGTCAGCGAGCCTGCTAGTGGTATGGACAAACGAAGTCTTGTTCAAATCGAGCACCACATTCCACAATTGCTAAGTACTTGCATGAAATGAAATCTACTTTATTTTAAGCTACATCAAGATACTACGTGAATTGGAAGGATGAAGAAGCCTCAACAACTATTCACAACAAAGAAGAATTCACCATCAATGAAAATTCTTTTATTATGAAAGCATACATGACAACTTCTTACAAAGTATCCAAAGGGAAGACTTTCCTTCCTTTTCAATCTAAACTATACTATCAACTATCTAATTGCTCTCTACTCCTTCTCTATTATCCTAACTCTGATCTAATTCTCCTTCTAATGAGATACAAATGAGGGGGACTCCCCCTTTATATAGTTGGCCAAGTCCAATGGACGGCTCAGATTACAATCGACTGGATGGCCCAGATCGTGCCACCTCAGCCCTAAACAAGATTCGCCCTAAAAACCGCCACAATGGAAAGTGGGGCAATAAATGAGCAATTAATGGCCACCATCCTTCTAGAAGATTCCCGTTTGTAGATGCGTTCACACTGCTCTTGATCTTCTTCTTGACGTTGTTCTTCAACCTTGCTCGAACTTCCATTCTTTTCTCCATCTTGAATTTTGAAAAGGCTCCTTCTTTGTCACTAAGTCCCAACACTAAGCCATTTTTCGCAACTTTCTTCCTTCGAGGTTGAGATGTCGTCTTGAATCACTTGCTTCATCACTCTAAGTCATCACCGCTTGGTCTCGACGTTCCTCCTGCAAAACAAGCAAGGAGAAGAGCATTAGAACACTTCATAATATAAATTCAACTCACTCACCAGGATTTTCACGCTCTAACTTCCAAGCGTTCATCGCCTTCACGTTCAAATTCTTCATGCCTTAGCCAAATTTCCAACCTATCTTGCATTCTGCTTGGGCTTCTCATCTTTTAGAAATTCATTTCATTAGCTGGGTTCCGGTTCAAGAAGATGGTCTTCAGGAAGAACTTGAGCAAATTCACCTAGGCAGTTTCTTTCAAATTCATCGTCTGGAGGATTTCACCTTGAAAACACATTTCTTCACATTTGCCTTAGAAAATTTTAAAATTTCCCTTAGGAAAATTCATCAACCTGGTGCCCATTTGAAATCTTTATCACAGAATCCTCGACAGGTGGTGGAAAACCTTAAAATCCATTCCTCATCGATAATCTTCAATACCCAGAAGAAAATTTCCTTCAGAACGCGTCAGACTCATGGGTGCACAACGAACAAGTTCATTTAATTTTCTTGAATTTTGAACCTTAGAAAATATTCTTTCATCAAGTTTATTCTTGTTCTTCGATCCTGAAGTATTTCTTTGCCCTGACTTGGAAATTTTTATCAAGCCTGTGGAGCTGGCATTCACTGACTTCACCTCTGGCAATTTTGCTCACGCTTCAAGAAAATTCCATCACCCCCAAGTCAAGGCGTATTTTCTAAGGAAGACAAATATTTTGTGCCTTAGAGAAATTTTTTGAATCACTCAACACTTTGAAAATTTTGCCTTAGAAAATTTTAGTCCATCTTCCTGTGGTGAGAAAATTAATTCACTTGGAAAATTTTAATGCCTGGATCACATTTGTATGTCATGGAGAACATTTTTAAAACCAACGCCTAGCAATATTTAGTCATCACCTTACAACTTCCAACACCTAGCATATTACTTTATCACTTGGCATTATTCTCCATTTAATTCTTAGGCACACCTCACATTTAGAAGAGAATAACTTATTTTTACGCCTAGCATACTTATCAACCTCTCCTTGCTCAACAATTTTATTCCACCACCCTTATGCAGCTTGGGCGCATTTTATACTTTGAGGAGGATGAAGATTCCTACGCCTAGCACATTTACTCTTCAATTCCACCTTGTTTACCACTTTTCACTCCACACTCTTCATGTGGCGCATATCTCATAGGCAAGAGGATAAACTTTATTTCAACGCCCCCCTTTGACTTACTCTTCTTCTTGGCGCATTTGAGGATGTGAGAGGGATTTTAAAATTTCAATACCCAACATATGACCTTTGAGCTCCCCTCTTTTGTCTTTACATGCCCTCACTTGGGCGCATTTTAGCATGCATGGAGGATAAACTTTTCAAACGCCATCTTGCTTTGTTGACTCTTGACTTTCTTTGTTTTGTCTTCATATGGCCCTGTTTGGGCGCATTTTGCCTAGGCTAAAGGATGAACTTTCAAATGCCACCAACAAGTGACCTTTCGACTTCCATGTTTTTGTCCTTACATGCCCTCTTTTGGGCGCATTTTGCCATGCATGAAGGATGAAAATCGTTGACTTCTTTGACCCTTTTGAGAGGTGGGCGCATTTAGCATAGGGAGGTGGATGAAACATTTCATACGTAGAATTTTTTTAGCATGCCACTACCTTGAGCTGGGCGCATTTTGCTATGGGTGCTGGATGAAAGTTGTTGACTTTCTTTGACTCATTTGCTGCATGGGCGCATTTTCCCCTAGCTGCAGGATGGAAGTTGTACTTAGCCATTTTTTTATGATGCCTTCTATAGTTGGGCGCATTTGGAGGGTGGTGGAGGATGAAATTCCACACTTAGAAATTTTTTTAGCGTTTTGCTTACATGTGAGAGGGCGCATTTTGCCTGGGGAGCAGGATGAACTTAACACTTAGAAAATTTTTAACAACTCCTCAAGGATGGCTCATTTTGCCTAGGCAGGTGGATGAAGTTCTTGACTTGGAAATTTTCTCAGCAATTTGTGCTTGAGGGCACATTTGAAGTAGGCAACAGGATGAAACCCAGACTTAGACATTTTTTTACCTTCCTCTGCCAGCTTCCTATGCCTTACTATAAATAGTAAGTCTCTCAATTTTCACACTTCAGAAGCTCAGGTCGATTTGAAATTTCGAACACTGGATCTTCACAACTTCGTTACCCTGTTGACACGGCTACTCTAAGCTGACTTGCTAAAAATAGCATATTTCTGGAGGTGCTTTTCTATAAATAGTAACTGCTTGCTTCTGGTACCTCCACAACTCCGATTGCTCTGAAATTTGAATGGGGCGCTCCTCACCATGTGACCTTATTGCCGACATCAGCGCGTGTGCCTGATTTGCTATTTTTAGCCTGTTTCCAAATTGACTTACTATAAATAGTAAGTGCTCCGTTTGTCTTGAAATTTTACCAGCAAATAGCCCGAAGGATGCTGATCGCAGTGGTTTACACTGGTTTTCGAAAATTCTGACTTTTTACCCTTCTTTTTGGGTTCCGAAGCCGGAAACCCTAATTTGCTCTGCATGCGTATCAAATGATCTCTGTTTGTCTTCGTTTCTGTTGCATTGTGATCAGTTCGTGATTTTGAATTGCTGGGAAATGACTGTCGGGACGCACCTGCTAAAAATAGCAAGTTCCTTACTGAGTGATTATCTTCATTTGCATGTCATACCACTGCGTAGGTCTCGAAAAACCCATAAAGAATCACCCGACATGCAAAAGAAACCCTGACATGCAAACCCTAAAAATAGCCCCGAAAGACTGAATTCTGAAAATTGTCATCTCGCTTTGCATGTTATACCATTGCGAAGGTCTCGAAAAACCCAGAAGGAATATACCGACATGCAAAGAAAAACTCTGCATCTGAGTCCTGAAATTTGTCCCGGAATCTGGACTGCTAAAAATAGAAAGCTGTTTGTTTTCGCTCAAATTTTGCATGCAAGCAGCCTGATGCGCTCTGAATGCCGTGTGACTGTCGGAATCTCAAAAATGCTGGCGAATTGCCTGTAATTTCACACTTACTAAAAATAGTAAGTACCTCAGAATTTGATGAAAATTTGCTGAGAGCCTGCTGGAAGCATGCTAACAACAATGTTAAGCTCTGTTTCAATTTATTCACCTTGCTTGACCCCAGATTGACCAAAAGGATGGAAACCCTGATTTCAGACTTGGCCAAATTTCACTTGTTAGGCTCACAGACGGGCATAACCCAGAAAGAAAGACAGCAGAAAAGAGAGACAACAACAAAACGACTGAAAAGCAAAGCCAAAATTAGGGGGGTCCCCATTTGCAATGGGGCGATGTGTGAAAAACGTCACAACACCTCCCTAATCAAATAGAGAGTGGTTCTACAACAGGAATCACATTGAACTTCACAGAGTTCGAATTTGGAGATTGGAAAATGAAGATTTATCAAATGTTTTGATGACTTTTTTGGTGTGCTTTCGATTGTTTTCAGTTTTGGAGTGTTTGGTAAAGAATTTGGTGTGTTTATTTGCATTTTCTGGGCATTGCACTTCTGGACCAGATTTCATGTTTATGCTGACAACTCTAAAATGGATTAAAGAATCAAAATGGGTATTTGAACATTAGAAGAGTCATCTCTTGCCAATCGTTTCAAGCACAAGAACATGATTTTTGGCCAAGTATTTGAATTTCTAGAGCTAATCGACTTTTCAACAAGGGACGCCCTTGCTAGGAGAAAACCTTGTTTTCTGACCAGCACGTGTGGAGCTGGGTTTTGGGTACTTTGGCACTGGGAAAAGAGCCTTGGGCATTGGAGAATAGGAAGATTCTTGAAGGTTATGCTTATGTTGATTTGGTGCTTCTTTAGGAGCCTTCTTGCTACTGCAACAGGTTCATTACAAGTCTGATTTTCCATTGTAATAATCTAATGTTGAACAGAAAATGAATTACTATGATGTTGATTTCAATTTCTATCGAAGGGTTTAGTTTGTAGCATTTCCTAGTCATTGCTATCTTCATTTCATGTCATTTACTCTTGCAAACTCATTGAAAAAAAAAACATACACAAACACATCATTGAACAAGCAACCAGCAAACAAGGGGTTTTCAAATATATATATATATATATATATATATATATATATATCAGGGGTGTACGTTACAACAAGGTTTATAAAACTCTCCGTGTTGTATCTGAGATTTTCTCTGGTTTCGTAAATCCAACTACAACTAAGCCTATGTTAAAACTCTTCTAATTTCTCAAGTAAATTCAGAGCAAGGGAAACTAAAAGTAAACAAGTATGATTTTCTGACACAAAAGCTCAAATAAACTTGCATCCAACATTCACCCGAAGACTCATTGTACTTTCGGTTGTAAGCTGAAATAAAGATTACAGAAGCAAATTATTGAAGAAATGAGACATTGGATCAAAGCACAAAGGTGTGAGATTTATTTCTTCAAAGCTTTCTTGAACAACAATAGTACATCTAGGACAACAAATTGTATGATGAAACAAACACACAATAGATGATCAAACTAGATTTATAACATGACATTAAATAGTAAACTGAACAATGATTTGTAGCCAAAAGTAAGCATACAATCTTGTTCTTACACAATGTGAACCAACACTAAATAGCAATATTGCAGGCGAAAGTGGCGCTACAATTTGTTATCACAAGCAAAAGTTAAACAATAATGAGCAAGGTTGCTCTTATTTATAGAAGCTCAAAGGAGTAGGAAACCCTAAAATCTCCTTGAGTTAACATTTAGTTCTTGCCAACATGCAAGATTTATTCCTATGTCTAAATGCAAGTAATTTAACAGTTAACTGGAAAAACTACTTCAGACTAATTCTAAACTAAAAAGAACTCCATATGTACATAGATATCTCCAAAATAGACATGCACGATTGGTAGGACAGCGAGTTAACTTGGAAAGAGGCATCAAGTTAATTGCTGTGTCTAATGCTTATTTGGAAAAGGTGAGACATCCTGACTTAGTAGTTCACTGGCTGTGATTACGAGCAATCAACTCCTCCAACAAGTTGTTAACTACCTCATTATCTGGCGGTTGTCACATGTCTCAACTGTCAGTTCACTCCTTGTCAACAACTTGAGCAATCTTGAAAATATTTGCATACTTTGGCAGTTCACTGATTGGTAACTTTGGTGGCTTTGTAATTGGAGTCAGGATCTGTGTTTCTTCTGCAACTTTATGCTTCTGACACTTTTCTTGATTCTTCTCAATGGAAGAGTGTTGCATGATGAAACCGCGAAGTTTGATTGCGAACACTCTAACTGTGAGAAATACACACGAACTCGTTGCACACACAGAGTTCCAACAGTATTCAACCCTTTAAATTGGCTTTGAAAGGCTATCAACTATACAAGGTATGAAATGATGTGGACTTTGAGTGTCTACGCTTGTCAAACCGTCTGAATCAACCATCGGGTGCACTTGATGCAGATCAGTGTGAGCCGTTCTCAAGGAATCATGAAGCAAGACTGATTTGGTCTTGAATTCAACCTAAGAAAATTGCATTTTGAAAAACTCGACTATTGATTGTAAACACAGATATGTTCAGGCAACTTTTTCCGGTGAGAGTAAAAATAGCTTATGGTGAGGCTAAAAATAGCTTGTCGAGGGGGGCAATTTTTACGGAAATTTCTGAGATGTGGGTTTTGTGGAGAATATCTTTTTGAACAAACCCACAACGTCAAAAATTCAAAAAAGTGATTTTTTCTTTGGCATGCAATAACTTTTTAGAAACAAAAGCTATAGGGGCTGCAGGGGTGGCAAGGGCTATTTTTCCCAAAAAATTCTGGCATATGGGTTTTGAAGGCGCCTGCATGTTGATCAAACCCAGTTTCTTTGTTTTTTGAAATGATGATTTTTTCGGAAACCCTAAAAATAGGGGGCAACAGGTCAATTTTCTCAAAAAATTCTGGCACGTGGGTTTTGTTGCCAACATTGTGCTAAACATACCCAAAAGGCCAGATCTGTGAAAAACTGTTGTTTACTTGGACATGCAAAAGAAAACCTAAGACAAGGATATAAGAAATGTGAGGGGGAGAAGATAAAAGTTATAAACTACCTCCAATCTTCAAGAAAAATGCCTCTGTATAAGCTCAATTTGATGAATTCTTGGCAAGAATGTATTGGAAAGATGAAGCATGCAAAAATACTCCTTTGTGCAATTTGAACCTGGAACTGCGAAGAATAGTGAAAATGGCCTCCGTTTGATTCTTCAAAATGTGTTGGAGAGAAAATAGCTGATTTTAGCTTCAATCTGCAAGAAATAATGGAGTGACGCCTATGCTTGAATAAATATCCATTTTGGAGGTGGGAGTGTCAGTTAGGTGCGCCAACCCTAATTAAAGAGTCAATTTCTGTGATTGCTTCGTTAACTGAAAGTTCTCTAATTTTTGGATGCCATATGCAAGAGGAAGCATGCAAAAATCGCAACTGAGAGTCAATTGGGCCCACTTTGATTTTTGGCGGCCAAGCTTGAGTGAGTTAGAAAATTTTAAAAGATTTTCAACTTTTGCTATGACAAACTGCTTCTATTTGACCTTGAATTCTAATCGCCCGATTGATCTTGAAGCTAAGTTGGTAGATTCATCACAAAGCTAGATTAAGTTTGAAGAGATGTTGTTGGGAGCTGCAAACTTCAGAAACTAGTTTTGATAGCTTGAATTTTGAGCGCCTTTTTCACCAGACTTAGCCATTTTTTGGATGCTTTTTAATCTCGTCAAATTGACCCTCTGTGCTTCAATCTGCAGCTATAGGTGACTGACGATTCCTGCGAACATGTCAAGATATGGAACGGAAAACTAGTTCAATTTCAGAAAGAATGACTAGTATTGCAACGTCTAAAAGTTGATTTATGAGGCTCAAATTCAAGGGCGCCCCTGGCCTGTAGGGGCACTTTTGTGTCTCTAAGATACATTTTGCAATTTGTAACCTTTGACGAAATGCTCTAGTTTGACCCTCGTTGCCGGGAGTATGACTACTCTGATGTTCGTGCTGATGATCTCATCATAGAGATTGATCAAAATGGAAGAAATATTCCTAGGAGTCATGAAGTCTAAAAGTTGCATCTAAGGCCCCAAAAAATTGGGCACCTTTTCCAAGAAGGGTGCATTTTTCTCAATATTTAGCCAAATTTCCAAGTTTTTCAACTTGCTTTCGTCTCCAACATTTTACGCTTGATCTCCATTCACGGGCATTTGACAGGCCCTGAGAACTTGCAATTGGATTCATTGCGTAGTTGGAAGGATTATGAGCAGATCTCTTAAAGAACCTCATCTGGTTGACCAAAAGACTAGGCGCCCCTGGCCTGCAGGGGTACATTTGACCTTTGACTTACATTTTATTCTTCATTTTACATGATTGTTTGATCAACCACTATTGCCGTTCGATACGTCTTGTGGACTAGCAAACAAGTTCGTTGTGAAGCTGGAATGAAGTTAGGAAGATCATCTGGAGATAATTACTGCAAAAACTGACATATGAGAGCTTTTATTCTTGGGCGCCCCTGGGCTATAGGGGTGCATTTTTCGTAACAAACTGCCATTTTGGATGTTTGTTGACCTTTAGCATCTTTTGCCTCTGTTGTCTTTTGCTGATGTTTGACTAATTAGATGGATTTTCTTGATGATTCGCTGGAAAGCTATTAGAGTTTTGGAGAAGATGATTTGTTTTGCAAGTGTTAACAATTGTATTTGGCCTTTCAAATTCAAGGGTGCCCTTGGCCAGCAGGGGCGCTTTTGGCTCCAGACTTGATCATTTTCTAATGATTTTCAACTTCTTCATGCTTCATGATTACCATGTTGCAAGGCTACTTTGATTGCGTTGAAGCATTGCTGTTGCTGACGTGAGTACATTCACTATTGTGACTGCATTCACCATTTTTACGTGTACGGACACTACAAAGTTGACTTGGGCATTGACTACAAAGGTATCTCCCTTGTAGCAAGGCATAACATTTCCAAACTTAGGATATTTTTTACATTTTTCACCTTTTGAAAATCCCCTCCATCGAGAAGCATCCTTTTGAGTATCTTTCGCCGTAGAATCTTCTGTGATGTGTTTGAGGCTTAGATTTCGACAGCTGGTACTGGCCATTTGCCATTGTTGACTTGAAGGTCCTAATTTTTCTCCTGAAAAAGTGAAGTAGACCCACCAGTGCTAAACTGACTTTTTCTTGATTTTGATTTGACCAATGTGATCGTGAAGTGAAATAAGCCAATCAAAATTATTTTCAGTCAATTCTGGAAAGATCCTATTTTTTAGGGTTTTTCCTGAAAACAAGGGCTTGAAACCCTAATTTTCAAAATTTGCTAGTATCTTTTGGACAATAAACCCACAAAAAGCCCATGCTTTGTTTGATCTAAAACTGACTCTTGACGACAATTTTACAAGATTTAGACCATTTTAATCAAAATGCCATATTGAAGCAAAAGTTTTATTTTGGGTACAAAAAACAATAAGCAGTGACTATAAAAAGAATACCCAAGTTTTATTGTGCACTTATCAATCATTAACACGACACAAGAAAGCATAATGCCTTTGCCATCTTCTTATCAATCAATAAAAATTACAAGCCAGTTGAGGTTATAATATCACATATAGATTACACTTCAATAATTAACAATTAAGGAGCAGAAGTAGAGGATTTGCAAAGGCAGCAATTACCTTTGTTAAAGTGCAGTTATTATCATTCACAAAAGAAGCGATTCTTTATAAGGAAACGCTTATATTAATTAAAAAAGCAGATAAGACAAAATTAAGAAAAGGAAAAAATCTCAATGAGACAAAAGTCATATGAGACAAAAATAAAAAGCAATTGGGAATCAATTCTTCAAGGCAGCGATGGAAATTATTAAAGGACTGTGACTATTAAAATCAGCGATAGATAAAGGTGGAGATTTGTTTAGATAGTCATGACAGTGATTACTATTGGTTATATTAATTTTAAAAGGCAGCAATCTTCTATAAGGAGACATGACTATTCTTGGAGAAGGTGTAACCAATAACTATGTTAGGTAATGTGAATAAGCTTTAAAGGAAGAAGCAATTATTTATGAAAAGGTGCGATCTGTTTCTTGAATGTGTCTATTTGTTATGAAGGGTGATGTCTCTACAAGGAATCATCCCTCTTAGAAAGATATAAAATCATCTTGTGAGGTTGTGAAGAAGTGTGTGTGTGTAGAGTAAAAGAAAGACAAATACATCATATACACTAGGTTCATGAAGAAGATTACGTGCTGACTAATGAAGTGAAAGTTGTGAAGATTAATTGCAGATTTACGAGGAGATTGTGAGAAGATTATGTGCAGATTTATAAGGAGATGGTGATCAGATTTTTGTGGCAAATTTATGAGTAGCTTACAGCATATTCAAGAAGAGAATTATAGCAAATTGGGAAGAGAGTTATAGCGGAATTTTCAAAGAGAAATCTAGTGAGTTGGTACTCACAAATTGAACGAGTGGTTGGTGCCTCTAGTGGGTTGGTTACTCACAAATTGAATGAGGGGTTGGTGCCTCTAGAATTTGTAAAAGGAAGATTAATAAAAACAATATTTTTGCCGTGGTTTTCTCCTGCAAGGGTTTCCACGTAAATTGTGTTGTTATTGTGTGTTCGTTGTTTGATTTTACATATGTGCTCATTTTGATTAAATCTTAAGTGATTAAATAAGTTTTAAAAGCAAAAGAATATTGTTATACCGATTCACTCCCTGCCCCTACTTAGTATAACTGTGTGCTCATCAATTGGTATCAGAGCCGGCCTCTTCAAATTAGTCTAACAAACTAGAAGGTGGATCTAAATAGCACACATGGGTGGACAAGAAGGATTCTCTTCCAATAAGGCTCCATTGTTTGATGGGACAAATTATGCATTTTGGAGTTTAAGAATGGAAACTTATATAAGTGCTCTAGGATGTGACATTTGGCAATCAGTGGTAAATGGATATAGAGCTCCATCAACTCCTCCAACAGATTCAGCAGGAAAGAAGGCAAGTGAAAATAATGCTAAAGCCAAGAATGCAATCTTATGAGGATTAACCGAATTAGAACTTGTGAAAGTAATGTATTGCAAACCTGCTAAGGATATGTGGGACAAAATAATTTTTTTTATGGAGAAGACAACAAAGTAAAGAAAGCAAAACTTCAAACTCATCGATGACAATTTGAGAGTATAAAGATGATGGATGAAGAAAATATTGCTGGCTATCTACTTCGAGTAGAGGATATAGTCAATAATATAAAGGGTCTTGGTGAAAAAATAGAAGAATCAACAATAGTACAAAAGGTTTTAAGATTTCTTCCCGTAAGATTTGATGCTAAAGTTTTTGCTATAGAAGATATGGAGGATTTGGATACATTAACCATGGATGAGCTACATGGAATCCTCATAGCTTATGAGACGAGGACCGAAGAAGACAATACATCTAAAAGGGAAGCAGCCTTCAAAGCCACAAAAAGATCAAAGAATAAAGAACCTATGCCAAGTGAGATTTCCAAGGAAGAAATAGACAAGGGAGCTCTTTTTGTATGGAAGTTAAAAAGAAAGAACAAGGGGAAATTGCCATATAACTGTTTTAACTATGGACAAGTAGGACACTTTATTAAGAAATGCCCATATTTGAAAGAAAGTGATAGTGATGAAGAAGAGCCTTATACAAAGAAAGGAAACGAATATAGTCACAAGTATGATAAAAACAATAAGAAGAAGAAATCCTTTGATTACAAGAAGAGTCTCTATGCTTATAGAGGTGATAGTTCATTCGATGAAAGTGTTTGGGATAGCTGTAGAGAAGAAATGCTTCTTATGGCATTTGAAACAAAAAGGCAATATCATTGAAAATGATGATAAAGAAAACAAACACTCACACGAGGATGAGAAGAGCAAATCTGATTATGGAGATGACGAGACCAAAACATTTGAAGAATCGGAAAAAGTAATCATAGATTTGAAAGTTCAAATCGAGGAAGCCAAAAAATTGAAGAAAAAATCAGATCTCAATTAAAGATAAAGGAATAAACGTTTGGAAGACTAGAATTTGAGATTGTTTCTCTAAACAAGGAATTAGAGAAGACGATCACCAAGTTAAACACAAGCATCAAGTTTGAAAAGAGCACCAAAATCCTAGTTAATATCATAAGTGAACAAAGATCACCATCTAGAAAAACTGGCATTGGTTATGAAGTAAACAAAGAAAAAGCACAAGTAGAATCAAACATAGAAAAGCCAAAAAGTTATATTAATGCACTTAAAAGCCCCATCAAAGGAGAATGTAGCAAAGCAAAAGAAAGTCATGTTGCATCAAAACCAAGCACATATCAAAAGAACACTTTCAAAAAATTCTTTCTACAAAGGCAAGCACATATGACTAAGTACCATCATTCTTTCATTGGCTATTGTTTCACATGCAATCATTTTGTTCATAAGGCAATAAACAATAGGAATCATATAAGAGATTCTAGTTGGAACAAGGATAAGAATACCTCTAGGGTTGATAAAAGGAATTACAATTCTTTTGCACCTCCTACTTTACAATGTTGAATGCTTTAAATGTAATAACTATGGGCACACAACACAATTTTGTAGAACTATTTTTGTAGATCCCCCCAAAGCAAGACAAAAAGAAAGACATCCTTGTGGAATAAAAGGAGAAGAATTCAAAAGTATGGAAAGAAAAGAAAGAAGATAGAAAAGAGAGATCCATGTTAATACAAACAACCTTACATGCTCAAGATGACGGAGAACAATGGTTTGTAGACAATGGCTGCTCATGTCACATGATTGGCGACAAAGGTAAATTTCTCACATTGAAGAACATATATGGAGTAATAGCGAGTTTTGGAGATAATGCTACAACCAATATTGTTGGAAAGGTAACTATCAGTCTAGAAAATGAAAGAACAAAGATAAAAAATGTTTTGCATGTTAAAGGATAAAAGCACAATCTTCTAAGTGTAAGCTAGTTATGTGATCAAGGTCATACTCTCTCATTTCATGCAGAGGGATGTAAAATCAAGAAGGACAGACGATTGATAGCAGAACCATATAGGATAGCTAACAACCTCTACATCATAAATGAAAACAGACGTAAGAAATGTTTTATGGAAAAAGAAGATGAAAGTTGGCTTTGGCATAGAAGGATGGGACACATCAACTTTGACAATCTTGTCAAAATCAACAATACATAGTGAGTAAGAGATATGCAAAAAATCCCAAAACCTTCAAATACTATTTGTAATCACTGCCAACTTGGGAAGCAAACAAAGGTCACCTTCAAAACAAAAGGAGTATTCAACATCTAAACCATTGGAGCTCATCCATACAGACCTCTGTGGACCAACCCGCACAAAGATTGTGCAAGGTGAATGTTACTTCATGTTGTTAATTGATGATTACTCTAGATTTACTTGGGTAACTTTTTTGAAAGAAAAATCTAAAGCACTAGAGAAGTTTAAGATATTTAAGGCTTTAGTAGAAAATGAAACTGGATTAAAAATTAAATGTCTAAGATCAGATAGAAGTGGTGAGTTTGCCTCAAATGAATTTGAGGAATTTTGTGAAAAACATGGGATTAGAACAATTTTAAGCTACAAGAACACCACAACAGAATGGAGTTGTCAAAAGGAAAAATATAATGGTGCAAGAAATATCAAGAACCATGCTTAATGAGTCAAAGTTGTCAGACTCATTTTGGAGAGAAGCAGTGCATACAATAGTTTATATTCTAAATCAAGCACAAATCAAAGTCTATCATGATAAGACTCCATATGAATTTTGGAAAGGTAGGTCTGCCACAGTTAAGTACTTTAAAGTATTTGGTAGTGAGTGCTATATAAAGAGAGATGAAGAAAATAGAAAAGTTTGCTGCTAGATCCGACGAAGGGATATTTCTTGGCTATTCTTCAAGAATCAAAGCGTTCAGATGCTACAATAAAAGGTTACATAAAATCATTGAAAGCAAAAATGTCCGCATAGATGATAACATCCATCTAGGAGAAATAACTCAAGAAGTTAATCATGAAGAAGAAAAAAGTTGCAAAGAAGAAGAGGAAGAAGTTGAAAATGAGAAATCTACAACACCAACAAAGGCACCTAAAACACCATCAAGATTTGTTCACAAAAATCATCCAAAAGACTTAGTTATTGGAGACATGGATACAAAAATCCAAACAAGGAGAAGATTGGCTACCACGCTAGGACATGCCTTTACTTTCTAAAATTGAACCCAAAGATTTTATGGAAGCTAGCAAAGACACACATTGGGTAAGTGTCATGGAAGAAGAATTAAATCAAATAGAGAGAAATGAAACTTGGGAACTCGTCCCAAGACCCAAGGATAAAAATGTAATTGGTACCCAGTGGGTGTTGAGAAATAAGTTAAATAAAGATGGTCAAGTGGTTTGTAAAGGATATGCACAAATAGAATTTGGTTGACTTTGAAGAAACATTTGCCCTAGTTGCATGATTAGAGGCCATAAGGATGTTCCTAGCATTTGCTTGCCCCAAAAATTTTAGTGTACTAAATGGATGTCAAATCAACATTTTTGAATGGACATCTAGAAGAGGAGCTATATATGAACAAGCTGAAGGATTCATCTTGATAGAAAACAAAGACTATGTATGCAAACTCAAGAAATCTTTTTATGGATTAAAAGTAAAACAAGCCCTTAGGGCTTGGTATTCTAGATTGGACAGATACTTGCAAGAACAAGGGTTCAAAAGAGGTGTAGTTGACAACAATCTCTATTTTAAAGTAGAAGATGATCATCAATTAATTGTTGTAGTATATGTAGACGATATCGTCTTTGGAGGTAGCAAAAACAGAATGTGTCTTCGTTGGACTACAAATCTTTCAATTTGATAATGGAATTTTTATTTCACAAATGAAGTATGCTAAAGAAGTGTTGAAAAAGTTTAGAATGGAAGATTGCAATCCTTTGAGTACACCAATGGTCACAAGATGCAAGTTAAGCAAGAATGATGAATCTCTCAATGCAAACTAAACTCTCTGCAGATCTATGATTGAAAGTTTGCTTTATATGACAGCCTCAAGACTTGATATTATGTAGGTAGTTGGGATTGTAGCAAGGTTTCAAGCTGTTCCCAAAGAGACACATGTACAAGCAGTGAAGAGAATATTCAAATACTTAAAAGGAACCTTCGATTTTGGTTTATGGTACCCAAGAGGTGAAGAATTCACCTTAAAAGCATATCCAGATGCTGATTGGGTTGGTAGTTTGGATGAGAGAAAGAGTACAAGCGACAATGCATTCTTTTTGGGCAATAGTCTTGTTTCACGGTTTAGTAAGAAACAAGCTTTAGTCTCTTCATCCACTGCTGAAATAGAATACATAGCAACTGTAATGTCCCCTCTCTAGCTTTTCTTAGCAGTTGTTAGGGTTAGCTTATTCAGTCATTCCCGTAGGCTAACAGGGTGTGGTTAGGGAACCTTGGTGACCATTTATCCAGCTTGGTGAGGTTGGCATTAATATTTCAGTGTTATTATGGTCCTATGTAATTATTTAAAATAACATTATGTTATTAAAATTGAATTAAATAATTTGACTTATGTTATTTTAATAAAGTGACTTATCGAAGGGGACCATGGGAGACATAAGTGAAAATTAAATTATAAAAGGTTATAACTTAAAGTGCAACACTTAGGGAGAGATTAGGGGGGAAAATAATATAAATTTAAATCTTCTAAAGCCCTACAAGGAGGCATTAGGGTTTGGAGTGGCTTTATAAGAGCTTTCGAGCTTATTCTTTCATTATGCTGGATGAATATTTGATATTTCTCAGGTTCTTGGAGGAGACTAGTCTTCTTAGGGTTAGTGGGGACGAAATCCCTCGCAGGCATCATCTTTGACATTGGTGAGAAATCCAATCTTGGGGATTCTATGGTGGTTACACAGGAATCACAGTTGGGCTTACAGGAAGAGTTTGTACTTCCATATTTGTTGAGTGCATTGCATATCAGATTCGTGGAGGACGAATTAAGGGGTTTTGGAGAAGTTTGTTGCTGTTATTTCGTCCTCATTGCTGGGCTGTGCCATTGCTGCTGGCTGTACCACTTCAAGGAGGGGTGTGAGGGTTTACATGTTGGTCGCCTAGGGTTTGGAACATTTATTTGGGGGTTTGGTGGCCTCTAGGGATGAGGAGCACTCAACCACTTTGAGGATAGCAGAGACATCAATTTGTGATGGTCGAATCCATCATTTCATGGCTTCTAGTTGTTGGTTTCTTCTACAACACATTGTCAAAGTGGCTAACTTTTTCTAGGTATGTTGGATTTAGTTATTAGATGATATTTTATGAACTGGTCATTTGCCATATTTGAGAAATCCTCAATATTTTTGTTGTAATACAAATCTAGAATTTTCAGGCAGTTGTATTGTTGAATATAAGTGAAATTTCTGAGTTTTTCTTTGCTGCAAGTTCTATTATTTCTGCACTTAATTTTTTGTTCAAAGCAATTATAAATATTGTCAAAACACAAGTAAAACAATCAACAAGAATCAAAATCAGAATAGGCGGAACAGGCTACCTATTACAGCAACATCATGTTGTACCCAAGTTCTTTGGATGAGACAAACTTTGAAGGATATTAAAGTGGAATTTGATCACCCAATATCTATATTTTGTGATAATACAAGTGCCATTAATATTTCCAAGAATCCAGTGATGCACTCAAGGACTAAACATATTCCCATCAAATACCATTATTTGAGGGAACAAGTAGCAAATCAGCAAGTAATATTAAAATAATGTTTATTTATTTATTTATTAATGCTCAATATTGTAAGATATTGTAAGATAAGAGATAAGATCGTCTTCGATCTTATCTGGTGTTTCTTTTTAGAAACTTTCCAGTTTTGTAAATCTTGTAAACTATTTATTGAGCGTCCCGCTCTTGTTAATAAATCAATTAATTTACCAATTACTTGCGTAATATGGTATCAGAGCCAATTTGCTCAAAATTGAATTTTTAATTCGAAAAAATCTTTCTAAGATTTTTTTTTAGTTTCTGAATTAAAAATTTAATAAAAATCTTTTGATTTTTTCGAAGATTTTTCTGAGGGCAGAATTTCGAAATTTTTTTTTTGAAATTTTCGTGTGGCTTTCTGGTCGAGTTCCTGCCTTTGAAGGTCGATCCTTTCTGGAGTATTCGTGTTTGAAGAAACTTCTGGCTTGCGTTCTTGGTTGACTTATACACGCGTTTTTCTGAACACGTCTTTTCGGCCTGCGACTTTGGGCACGCGATTTCGCGTTTTTCCTGAGACTCGTGTTTTTGTGACAGGATTTGAAGCCGTGATTTCGTGTTTCTTCTTGCTGGCACTTGTTTCTTCTTGCCGGCACTGGTCGGATTTCTGCAACCCACGACTTCCTCCTCTTCAAACGCGTTTCTTCACGCCCGGAGGCCGCGTTTTTCAGTTTTTTGGGCCGCGTTTTCTTGCCGGGCGCGATTTATTGACTGCGTCAAGCTCTTTCGGCCGCGTTTTTTTTCACGGATCTTTCTCTGTTTTGCGTGTTTCCAGCGAATTTCTCCACCTTTTTTGCAAGTTTCGTAAATTTTCTGAAACTTTAATGGCGGCTAGGGCATTCTGACAAGTCGTCCAGGGTTTTGACACGTTTTTCGAAGTCAGAAATTTTTTTTCGATCACAGATTCGTGGTGGGTTTTTCGAGAGCTCAACTGGGTTGGTCTCCGAATTTTCTGGGTGCATCGTTTTCCGTGCCTCAAATTTTGTGCCATCCGTACACTGTACTTTCTGCAGTCTGTACCTGAATCTCTCTGTTTTCTGCATTGGAATTCGTGCCTCGAGTTTCGTGCATCAGCATTTTCTCAATACCTCATTTTTCGTGCCTCGAAAAGCGTGAAAGTAAGCAGTTTAAGCAATTGTGGAGGGCAGCCAGAGATTTAATGGCAAAAATTACAACACCTGGAAGTAGCGGATGTTAACAATTTTTGAATACCGCTGCCTTGATCAGATGATCCTCGGCAACGCTACTCGTCTTGAAGCGGCGGGTAAGGATCAGGATAAATTTGATGAGCAGAATCGTGAAGCCGTCATGCTTATTAAGCTTTCGGTTACTGATGATCAGCTCCCTCAGATTCCACTGCGAAAATCAGCTAAGGAGATCTGGGATCACTTGAAGGACATGCATGAAACTTCCGACAAAAGCCGTGCGTTTTTCTTGAAGAATATGCTGTTTTCTATCATGATGGATGAGAAGACAACTCTGCAAGCGCACTTGAATAAAATCCAGGAGATCGAGAGAGGAGATCGGTTAGGCGATTAGTCGGAAAATGGAGAGGAAGACATAGTTGTGATCACCACGAAGAGTTTACGATCACATGAGCATTTCGCAAGAGACCCTCAACATTCGTCTGCTAATGTTGATCCTCCAGGATTCGAATTTATTGCACTATCACATTTGCGGCCGGGGATATTTGGAGATTTCGCCGGTTAGGTAGCGGTGAATCATCATCCTCCGCAGATGAGGGCGCTGCGGTAAAGAAACTTCGATCGAAGCATCATGGTAAAGGTCAGCCTTTCCAGCAGAAAGGCTCAAGTCAGCGCTCCACCAGTCCGAAGAAGAAAAATGTTCAGTGTAACTACTGTCATAAATTTGGCCACATCAAGAAAGATTGCGTTACTTTCGGTTGGCCGAGCAAAGAAGCGAGGGAGGTTTCGGCCGAATGTCGCCCGAGAATACGGCC
This sequence comes from Sequoia sempervirens, assembly GCA_007258455.2. NCBI lineage: Eukaryota > Viridiplantae > Streptophyta > Pinopsida > Cupressales > Cupressaceae > Sequoia > Sequoia sempervirens. The sequence continues at coordinate 19,879 of VDFB02350839.1, read as the reverse complement.
CGAAGGAAGTCGCCTTTTATGCACTGATGGCAAAAAGGGCCGCAGACCATGTCAAGTCCTCTGCTTGGTACATAGATTCTGGTGCCTCGCGTCATTTCTCACATAGGCGTGATTGGTTCACAAACTTTTCCCCTTGCACTGACTCAGTAATCTTTGGAGGAGGTGAGGAATACACAGTTGTCGGCACAGGCACTGTTCAGGTTCAGTCTGGCGGGAGGGATCTCATATTCCTCAACGTATATTATGTACCTGATATCGAGCTCAATCTTCTCTACGATTAATCCCGAGATCATGCGGCATTCTCCCGGATGGATGTGGTATTATTTCGCATAGATGCTTTCGATTGTTGTCGAAACTTACTGCCCGGTGGCCCGTTAGGATAGAGGATCATAGCCTTCTGAGGGCTTGTGGACGGTGATTCTCGGTTAGCCCTTGCAGCGAGAGGAATTCCATTTTGTCACCAGTCTTTGGCACCAGCGGTACGGGCACTTGAACGTGCACTATCTCTCTCAACTTGCTCGGGAGGGACTTGTTGATGGCTTACCTGACATTTAGACTCAGCATCAGGGCGTTTGTGGTGCTTGTCAGGCTGGGAAGCAGCATCGCACACCATTCAAGGATGGCGACTCTTGGTGGGCTTCTAAGGTACTTCAATTAGTTCATGCTGATATTTGGTCCTATATGCGACAATACGTAGCGGTTGCAAGTACTTTTCTACTTTTGTTGATGACTATAGTAGGAAAATGTAAGATTGTACTTTCTTAGCAATCGAGAGGTTTTAATGTATTCCGGAAGTTTAAAGACCTTAGTTGAAAAAGAGTCGATTCTAGTCTTATAACTCTTAAGGTGGGATAATGGGAAGTGTTCTAGTGCATTCTCAACCGTGATACTCATGGGATAAAAGCGTCGATTAACCACCCTACACTCCTAAACCAAAAGTGTTGTAGGAAATTGATGCAATCGTCGCGATTGTTGAGATGGCTCGCTCCATGTTGCAACACAGGGGTGTCCCTACCAAGTTTTGGGCAGAAGCAGTCAATACATCAGTCTATCTCCTTAATAGGTCACCTACTCATGCTGTTAAGGGGAAGACTCCTGAGGAAGTTTGGTCTGGTCGCAAACCTAGGATCAGTCATTTTAAAGTTTTTGGCTCCCTTGTGTATGTTTGGATTCCGAGGCCAAAGCACTAAAATTTGGACTCAAGGCGAAACTCATGTTCGAGTCTGATGACAACCACAAGGCATATAAGGGTAGGATTGATATAGACAGTGTCTGTATCTTCTGTCGAGATGTTGTCTTTGATGAGGAGCGAGGTCCATTTCACTCTTCCTCACGATTCATTGAGAGGATCAACCTCTGAGGTCTGATATGAGTATCCGACTTCCATTAGAGTCCACGGTGATGGGATAGCCGAACCTAGCCTTTATTGATGCTCAGCACAGTTTCCTCAGGATGATCATGAACATCTCCTGCTTGAACTGTTCGGATCGAGCTGAGATCAATCCTCTGTTGCATCGATGTTGGCACATCTACTCTCAGAGCGAAATGGTGGGCTAAGACTATCGGTGATCTTCATCTTTGATGAGCTCATTGAGGGTAGATCATCGAAACAAAGAGCAAACAGCGGGTCTGATGAAATTTTGCTCTCATGGCCAGCATTCCACGGTGTTTGTAGACCTCGGACTACCGAGGAGGAGGCAAAGGGATACGAGTGGGAAAAGGCAATGGAATCGAATACCGAGTCTTGAAGAATCGCGGGTCCTTTCAATCTTCCTTGGGGAAGAAGCCCATTAGGCGCAAATGGGTGTACAAGGTGAAGTACAAAGGCGGAACCCTTGACAAATTCTAAAGCTCGTCGGTTGCGGGGGGTTCTCTCCACGGAAAAGAAGGCATTGACTATGAGGAGACCTTTGCTCCTACAGCCAAAATGAGTACCATACGGCTCGTCCTTGCCTTAGCAGCCCAATTTGGTTGGAAGGTCCATCAGATGGATGTGAAGAGTGCTTTCCTCAATGGTGAGTTGAAGGAGGAAGTATACATGACGCAGCCTCCAGGTTTCAAAGTTGTTGGTCAAGAACAGAAGGTGTGCAGATTGGTCAAGGCACTCTATGGCCTGAAACAGGCTCCTCGGGCTTAGTACATAAAAATTGACACGTACCTCCACCGGATCATGGCACCGGAGAGTCCATCGACTCGAACTGTATGTCAAGAATCGTAATGAGATTACGCTTGTTGTTGTCGTGGATGACTTGATCATTCTTGGCGGTTCAACACTTTTGATCGAGATCAAAAGCGGGACTTATGCAAAACTTTTTGACATGGCGGACTTGGGCCTCTGCATTATTGTTGTTTAGGTGTTGAGGTTTGGCGGTGAGAGAGCAGCATTTCATCTCGATCCAAGTATGCTCGAAGTCTTGGATAAGTTCGAATGCGAGTTGCAAACACCTCTCCACCCATGGAAAAAGGGCTTAAGTTGTATTAAGTCCGATTCACCTGTGGTAGATGAAACTTTGTTCAGGCAACTAGTAGGCAGCCTCATCTATCTTGCTGCTACTAGACCTGATTTGAGTTTTGCAGTGAGCTACATATCACGCTTCATGACAGCCCCCAAGGCTGATCATTGGGTAGCAGCGAAGCGTGTGTTGCGTTATGTGAAGGGCACTCCTGATTTTGGACTCTTGTACACTCGGAGTCGCGATCCTAAGCTTCGGTGGAGTTCCACCGGTCCGAGATTGGAGCCGAGTTGATTGATGACGAAATCAACATCACGGGTATGTGTTGATTTAGGATCGGTCGCGATCACATGGACTAGTAAGAGCGTGACGGTAAGCTCTCTCCCTCGACGAAGCGAGTATCGAGAATGATGAAATGGATATGATATCAAATAAGTCGACTCCTTGATTGCAATGATAATCGAGGAGTTCTCAAACTGCCAGAATCCGGTCTTCCATGAAGCGAACCAAGCATGTGAAACTCATTGTCATTTCATTGGTTGAAGACGGATCGGTTTAGTTGCTATATGTTTCGACAAAGGAGCAGACAGCAGACATTCTCACCAAATTGCTCAATCCAGAAAAATTTGTCAAATTCAGAGGGCATCTTGGTGTAGTTGATAGATTGAGCATTAAGGGAGGGTATTAAAATAATGTTTATTTATTTATTTATTAATGCTCAATATTGTAAGATATTGTAAGATAAGAGATAAGATCGTCTCCGATCTTATCTGGAGTTTCTTTTTAGAAACTTTCCAGTTTTGTAAATCTTGTAAACTATTTATTGAGCGTCCCGCTCTTGTTAATAAATCAATTAATTTACCAATTACTTGCGTAATAAGTAAAGTTCGAATATGTTGCCACTAAAGAACATGTTGCGGATATATTTACAAAGCCTCTTCCCGAAGAGACTTTTGAGTTTCTTAGGCAAAAGTTAGGGGTGATATTCTCTCTTTTTAGCTAAGTTGCCGAATTGGGTACGAGTATGGGTATGTTTGGGTACGTCCGTACAAAAAATATTTAAAAATCATAGATATATGCATATTTGCAGCCTCTAAAGTAAAAACAAGAATTAAATTTAGAATACTACATATCATGAATATGCTAAACAAAACTTACAACTACCATAAATATAACAAATTTGAAATACAATTATACTAAATTAATTTGATATCAATTTTTCAAAACTTGAATGTTACGATAGATATATTGAATTCATTGTTCATTGGTTCAACATTTAAAATAAAATAATACATTAATAATCGATATCATATGGGTCATCATGAAGATCAGGATCAACATCATCATTGACATTAGATGATGTAGGTAAATTAGTAGAACCACATGCAACCCCAATATCACTTGCACTAGAAGCACATTGGGTATTTGACTCCACAAAAAGTAAAGATTGTGTGGCAGCTGAAAAATCCAAATTAGTTCGCTCTGGATCTACATCCCACAACTTTGTGCCTCTTTCCTTATACTCATTCTTTTTATGAGTAACAAGGTGAAAGTTGGAATGCACATAAACTAGCTCTTTCGCCTTACTTGCTGCCAATCAGTTGTGTTTCACTGAGTGGATAAAGGAGTATGTACTCCAATTTCGCTCAGATGAAGAGGAACTATTAACCTATTGAAACAAAGTGAGGAACTTATAATTATAAAATTGTAAATTGAACTTTAAATTTGAAGTTAATCGTTTTATTATTTTTAAAATAGCAAACAATATAAATTTAGAGAGTGCAATAAAAACTAAGAAACTTACTTGCGATAAAACTTTCATCGCAAGATTTTGGAGGTGTAGTGATGTATGGCCATTGAAGTACCACTGAGAATGAGCATCCTTCCTTTACTTGTCACGGAGAGCAACAACACTTTGATTATTGGATGCTACAAAATTAGCAAACTCAACTCTAACTGAATCCTCCATCTCATGATCGGCATAGAGTTTATTATGTGCATCTCTATATGGTTGCACCCTTGATGGAAAAGCAAGAATTTCATCACTATAAAATTTGGGAGTCAATGCAAATGCAAGATGTAGTGGGGTGGTCATTTTGTTCCATCACTCAACACAAATTGTTTGCACCTCTTTGAAAAAAGTTTCTTTAGGATCTTGCTTTTTTTCATTGATGATGACTTTTATTTGCTCGATCATTGAGTCAATGCCATCATATACATCTCCCAAACATGGCTTATCCATGTCAGTAAAATAGATCATACTCATGATGGGCTCAGTGAAATTAAGAAGATATTCCGCTCATTCCCACCAAGTGTCATCTAGGATCATCTGTTTTACATTTGTTGCCCTTTCAGTATTGGATTGCCTCCATAGGGACCAACTTTGATTGATAACCATGCTAGAAAGTGGCTCCCACACCTTCACAAGTTGCCTCAAGACGATTGTGTTCGATGCAAATCTGGTTTTGGCAACCTATTCAAAAATTCAAAATTAAAATTAAAATATAAATAAGACATGCTCAAATTAAAAAATTAATTAGTAATTACTAAAACGAAATATAAAATTTAAAAGTTGAAGTGTTTCAATTACCTTCAACAACTCCAACTGTGAAAATGATCTAAAAATTGCCTGTGACATGTGATGGTTTGTGATGAACATTTGGATCTCTTCAGCCTCAGCATACATTTTTTTGATCCAACTTATTTTCATACCCAATTTTTGTAGGATGAGGTTGAGAGAGTGAACAACACAAGGTGTCCAAAATATGTGCTCAAACCATGTCTCAATCAACATACCTACAACTCTACAATTCTTTGCATTGTTTGTCATTACTTGGACAACATTTTGACGACCCACATCTTGAATGCATTGTATAAGGATGTTAGCAATAAATTGTGCATCCTTCACCTATCCCTCACAATCCATGACTTTAAAAAACATTGCCCCTTTAGGGAATTGTTGATGTGTGTTTTGTGACTGCACCAACACAGAATAAAGCTTCCCAACGGTCACTCTATCCTCTCTTGAACAAAGTCTCCTGCATGCTAAGATTGCGAGAAAGATCATGCATTTAACTCCAAGGTTCCTTCATGTAGTGGATAGTGATAGTCTTAGTTGGCTTGATGTGATTTGCTGGTAATCTCAAGGGGGACTTACACAATTGTTCAGCTGAAGATCGAAAGGGGGGTTTTACAAGCTTCAAAAGATTTGGCAATGAAGCACAAGTTCCCTAAACTAACCAGAAAATACTGAATTTAAATGGTTGCAGGGATAGAAGATGCTATGGACTAATCTATGAGCGGGACGTGGAGATCAACTTTCACAAGCTTCAACCAAGCTCGGCTTTGCCTCGCTTCAGACAACTTGCATAGAACGGGTGCAATCTTCAAGGGGAGTAATTGAAGGTATTCAGATCACAATTCAATATGAAGACACCATCACAACAATGCATGTCAACACACAAATCATAATCGAAGTTAAGTCCGCAATGTTCCAGTTGACCACGCAAGGCGAACACACCATCGGTGAGCCCGCTAGTGGTATGGATAAGAGAAGCTTGCTTAAATCAAACACCACATTCCATTACTACCATCTATTTGCATGAAATGAAATTTACTCTACTTTAAGCTACTACTCGAATCAGAAGGACGAAGAAACCTTGCCAACTAACAACAAAAGATGAGATCATCATCAATGAAAACTCTTTTTATTGAGAGAGTGTTCACAACAATTTCTTACAAAGTTTTCAAAGGAAAAACTTTCCCTCTTCTCCAAACTATCAATATATCAACTATGCTAACTCTAAGCTATCCCGCTGCTCTGCCTTTATTCTAATGATTTGATCTAAGTCTAATCTCTAATGAGTACAATTGAAGGGGGAATGCCCCTTTTATAGCTGGCCAAGTCCAATGGACGGCTTAGATTACAATCAAATGGATGGCCTAGATTGCTCCACCTCAGCCCTAACCCTAAAAACTGCCATAAAGAAGAGTGGGGCAATAAATGATCCAAAAGATTCCCACTCACACCCAAAACATCATGGGCAATTAATGCCCACCATCGTCTTCTAGAAGGTCCTCATCTAGAAGGGCGTTCCCATTGTTCTTCTCCGTGATTGCAAACTGGATGAGTCTAGTCAATACTGCTTCAACTTCTTGAAAGGGTATAGCAGGCACGTTCTTGATCTAACTCCAAGACAGTCGCTTCTTTCTCCTATTTGATGGTGATTTTTCTCCTCGCTGCCACTGCATCTTGGGTACACTTTAGTGCCTGAGGATGATCTTTAACGCTTGGTAATTCATCTTTTCTTTCATCCCGATCTTGAAGGATTTTCTAGTCTTGGACTCGAGCATTTCTTCTTTGCCACCTGCCTCCCTGAGTTGGGTGCATATTGGGTCTTTGAGGAGAAATTCCAACACTTAGCCATTTGCTCCAACATCTTCGTTCATGATTTGGGCACAACTGAGGCATCATGGAGGAGTTTGAAACATGTAGCCCCATCCCCTTCCAAGGTTGTAATGTTGTTCTGGAATATCTGCTCCATCACCCCAAGTCATCATGCTTTGGCCCTAGTGATCACCCTGCAAAACAAATAAAGAACATCAAAACACTTATAATATAAATTCACTTTACTTACCTAATCTCTGTGTTCATATTCCCATGGTTTGATCGATCTCTAGATTTGATAGGGCTCATCATTTTCCTCCAACAAACTTTGCCTTCATAACTTTTACCCTGGGCGTGTTTAACATTTGTGCTCCATATTTCAATTCCTTAGACAAATTTCGTCTTCCTCAAGGGCGTATTTAAGAGATCTTACTTCAAGGGCGCATTTTCTTCTTGTCGCTTCACTTTCACCATATCTTCATCTTTTCTCAGGGCCCTGATGTTTTGAGTTTCACCTCTTCTTGAGGGTGTCTTCTTTTATTTCCATGACTTGGACAAAATTTAACCCATCCTGAGCTCAGGCGCATTTTACCCCTTCTGATTCTTTTTTCCATGCCTTAGAAAATTTTATCTATCTAAGCCTTAGGAAATTGCATCTCCCCTTAGAAAATCTTATCCATCATAAGCCGGGCGTCTATTTTGAAATCACAAGGCAAGGTGTAACGTTTTCAAAAATTTATTTCCTCAGAAAATTTTCTAGACCCCTAGATTCTTAAAAAAAACATTTCCCCCTTAGAAAATATTTTTTAACTTTATATATTTATGGGTGGACTTGAAGGGGTTTGTTTAATTTTTCACACCCTTGAAAATATTTTGGCTAATGTTTATCTTCTCTCTGATGGGTGCATTTGGAGGTGTCTGCTTCACATTTCAATGTCTTGGCAAAATTTCTAATCACCTCCCTAACTTGGGCGTACTTGATAAGGCCATCTCCCATGTCGTCTTCGCCTTAGAAAATATTTTCAAACAACTTCTCCATGAGGGTGCATTTGCTAGGTAGCACTTCCACTTTCAATACTTAAAAACTTTTCCACCTATCTCTTTTCCCTTGGGCGCATTTGGAGCCATGTGCTTCCACTTTACATGCCTTAGTCATTTTTCTACTCACCATCATAGGCTGGGCGCATTTTGATGGGGGAGCTTCCAGTTTGAAACACTTAGAAAATTTCTTAGGTCCCCTTACAACTTGGGCGCATTTGAGGTAGTGAACTTCCATTTTCAATACTTAAAAACTTTTCCACCTAACTCCCTCAAGTTGGGCGCATTTCATGGGGTCAACTTCCACTTTCCAACACTTAGAAAGTTTTTCAAGCCATCTCCACTGCTAGGGCGTATTTAGAGGGTGGTCCTTCCATCTTTCATTACTTAGAAGAATTTCTATGCCTCCCCTATGTCTTGGGCACATTTGAGGGTGTGTAAAGGAAATTTCAATGCCTTAGAAAATTTTCCATGCCTCTAGCTACCTTGGGCACATTTAGGGGGTCAGACTGCCAGTTTTCATGACTTAGAAACTTTTGCATCTCCTTTTCTCAACATGGGTGCATTTGGAGGGGGGGCTTGCCAGTTTCAATGACTTAGAAATATTTCTCACCTCCTAGTCAGCTTGGGCGCATTTGGAGTCCCCTACTTCCATTTTTGATTGCCTTGGAGAAATCTCTAGCCTCCTTCACAAGATGGCGCATTTCAGGGGTGGTGGAGTTTTCATGCCTTAGCAACTTTTTCATGCCTCTCTCTCAACTTGGGCACATTTCAAAGGTGGTGGTGCCAGTTACCAAGACTTAGACAAATTTTCATGTCTCCTGCTTAAAGCTTGGGTGCATTTAATGCCTTGAGGTTCTTGAACACTTAGTCAATTTTAGCCTGCCTACCCTTGTTTACTATTTTTAGTAACCCCTTGGTTTTTGAACTTCTGCAACCCCTATTGACTTGAATTTTGCCAAGCATGATCCTCGTGACCTATTTGACTTGTTCACACTTGCCTTCTGTGCCGACCTGCTATTTATAGCCCTATTTCAAAAGTGACTTACTATAAATAGTAAGTACTCGGATTGCGCTCAAATTTTACCAGTGGACTGCTTGAAGGATGCTGATCGTGATGGGATACATCAGTTTTCAAAGATTTTGGAGTTTTACCCCTCATTTTGAGTCCCGAAGCTGGAAACCCTAATCTAACTTGCATGCGCCCCAAATGGCCTCCATTTGATCCCGTTTCTATTGCATGTCACTCTGTTTGTGATACTGAAGTGCTGGGGAGCTACTGGAGTAATCCTGCTAAAAATAGTAAATGCCTGAAAAAGTGATCATCTACCTGCCGGATGCGTTTGCGTGTCACACTGCCCGAGAGATCTCAAAAAACCTAGAAAAACCCATAAAATTGGTTTGCATGCGAGCACTGGCTAAAAATAGTAAGTTCCTGAAAAATGATCAACTCTGCTTGCATGCTACATTGTTGCGTAGCTCTTGAAAAACCCATAAAGAATATCCTGACATGCATTGAAAAATCAGCAATGCAAACCCTAAAAATGGCTCCCTAAGGTAGGACTGCTGAAAGTCATCATTTTGGCTTGCATGTTATACCATCGCAAAGGTCTCGAAAAACCCAGAAAGATTCTTCAGATATGCACTGAAAAAGTACGCATGCAAATCCTAAAAATGGCTCCTGAAGCCTGGACTGCTAAAAATAACAAGTTGTCAGATTCAACTCAAAATTTGCAGGCAGGTAGCTTAAGGCGCCTTGAATGCAATGTGGTAGTTAGAATTTCAAAAGTGCTGCAGAAAAGGTCCCAAATTGGGTACTTATTAAAAATAGTAAGTTGTGAGAATTAAGTGAAATTTTGCTGGGAACCTGTTGGGAGTCCTCTGATTACAGTGCCAAGCCCAGATCTCGATTTGCCAACTCAATTTGACCTCAAAATAACCTGAAGAATGGAAACCCTAAACTGCACTTCAAACTTAGTCAAAATTTCAAACCAGGTCAAAAGATAGGTGCATCATTAGAAAGATAGAAAGGACACAAAGAGAGACGCAAAAAAACTCAAAACCAAAGCCAAAAGACCCGAACAGACCAAAAATTAGGGGGGGTCCCCATTTTGAATGGGGTGATGTGTGAAAAGGTCACAACATGAACATTGCAATCACATTGATTAATGGCCGATTTCTGGCATCCTTCCATGCATCATAAACAATTGACACCCCTATTTGTTTCCATGAATTTCTAATGGGAGTCAATGCATTGTCTATGCTTTTTACCTCCTTTGCTAGTAAGGTGGTACACATCTCATAACTTGGACCTGTGTACCCTTGTGGAGCCTCACTTGCCTTTCTCAACATATCTTGCCAATATGGTGATCAAACAACTTTAAATGACAAACTGTTTGCAAATAGGCATCTTGCAACAAATTGATCTGCAATCTCTCTAGCATCATTCTTAAATGCTCTTTCTAATGGCCACTTGCTTCTCTTCACACTAATAGGTTCTTCAAATCTACCCAAAAATAGGTGGCTTTCTACTATAACATTAGGAAAGTCACTACGAGATGGAGAACGAAGGGGCCTGTTTTATCCCCTTCCTCTCATCAAAGGATGGTTTGTGCCTTGACCAAGTCTTGCATTTGCTTCCTCTTGCTCTCTAATATATTCTGCTATTTTTTGAGGTGGTAACCTGTTACCATCATTTCCTAGACATGCTTTGATTCCTTGATTGGGAATGGCACATAAATGGGCTTTCACACAATTGTATGAGCTAGTATACTTCACTTCACAATGATTGCATATTGAAACAAATGTTCCTCGCTCTTTAACTTGTACCATTAGTACATGTTTCCATAAAGGTGAATTTGGGTCGATTTTAAAGGTGGGTCGAGCAATAGAACTAGTATTGGTTGCCATTATGCTACAACAAGTTCAAAAACAATTAATCAATTATCAAACAATATATGTTAAGTATTTAAATAAATAAATTGATATACCATTTTAGAAAAAAACAAAATTATTTAAATATAATTATACTTTACAATATAATAATATTATAGACTATTATAATAATAAAATATAAGAAAAAGAAACAGTAGAAGACGCCTTAGAGAGGTTGAATGAACGTGTGTTAAGGCAAGGGATGTCCGAAGCATAAAACATGGAAGAGAAAACATTGAAAGCGAAACATGCAAAACTGTTGGTAAGAAAAGAACTCTTCTGGTGGGATAGGGCGAGGCAAACTTGGCTTGGTGAAGGGGACGACATCACAAGATTTTTTCACGCCTCGGCAAGAGGGAGGCGAGCAAGGAACAGGGTGGACTCCGTAAGGCACGAGGATGGCTCGGTTGTTGTTAAGAAGGAAGAAATTGAATTGGAAGCGGTGAAGTTCTTTTAAAGCAATGTTGGGGGATGGCTGTGGGACTGTAAGGGAGGACGAAGAATTGTTGTCTTGTATTCCCCAACTAATTGGAGATGAAGACAATAGTTACTTGGTGGAACCATTTTCAAAAGAAAAGTTTGTAAAGTGGTGTTTGAGTTGCACTCGGATAAACCTCTGGGGCCAGATGGATTCATTGCAAAGTTCTTCCAGCAGTGTTGGTCTTTCTTGTGCAAGGATGTTTGGCATTTGGTGGAGAACTTTCAGAGGTGTCGGAAATTTGTAAAAGAAATAAATAATACGGCAATAGTAGTAATACCAAAGAAGAATGTATGCAACAGTTTTACCGATTACGAACCCATATCTTTGTGCAACTCAATCTATAAAATTATATCAAAGGCGAATGGGTTCACTCCTGGGACAAAGATAATTGATAGCATCATTTCAACTTCAGAGATGCTGCACACAATTTTCTTGGAGAAAGTGCGAGGCATGGTTATTAAACTGGATGTAAGTAAAACCTATGATAGAGTTCAATGGAACTTTCTGCTAGCTGTAATGAGTAGGTTTGGATTTTCAAAGCATTGGTTAGATTTGATAAATAGTTGTATTTCTAGTCCTCGATATTCTATATCTGTCAATAGTTCTCGTTGTGGTTTCTTTGCTGCAATGAATGTTTTGCGTCAAGGGGACCCAATTTCCCCCTTTTTGTTTGTAATAATGGCAGAGGCTTTGGGAAGATACATAAGAAGGTTAAGGGAAGAAAGAATATGGAAGGGGATAAAAGTGGCGGAAGGGATAGAAAATATGATGCATGCCCAATTCGCGGATGATACGTCCTTGTTCGGGGAAGCAAATGTGAAAGAGGCAATGGTGATAAAAGGTGCGCTGGATAAATACACTGAGTGTTCTGGGCAGATAATGAATAAGGAAAAGTCGGAAATATTTTTCTTCAATTGCAAGAAGGCGAAGCAGAGAAGAATAATGAAAATTATGGATTTCACAGTTGGCAAAGCAGGTGGTTATCTCTAGCAGTTAGGATTTTAATGATAAAATCGATGCTATCTGCTGTTCCAATATGTGTAATGTCATGTTTTAGAGCAACATCAAAAGTGATACAAAACATAGAAGGTTTCCTTAAAAATTCCTTTGGGAGGGCTCGAAGGAGAAAAGACGAATACCTCTGGTAAATTGGGAAACTGCTTGCCTTTCAAAACATTTAGGGGGGTAGGCTTGAGGAGGATGGAGTCTCAGAATTTGGCTCTTGGCAGCAAACTAAGTTGGAAAATCTACAGGAACCTTGGAAAGCAGTGGTGCAGGATCATCCGTAAGAAATATCTAGACTCTGAAGATCCCAAACGAATATTAACAATGGCTAACTCAGGAGGTGGATCAGCAATTTGGCATTTTATTTGGGAGGGTAGGCGAATTGTGACAGATCATTTGACATGGCACTTGGCTAACGGTCAGCAGGCTAACTTTTGGTGTGACTCATGGAACGGCTAGGAGCCGTTGCAGTCATTTTTTCGTGGGCGTAGGTTGGTGGGAGGATGTTAGGAACAAACAGGGAATTTCGGTTGCTTGTTATGTATGTAGTGGGGAATCGAGCCCAATTAAATGATGGAATTGGAACATATTTGATTTGGTGGTGATTCCTGAGATAGATAAGAGTAAGTTGAAGGGGATATTGGAAGGGAGAAGGGTGCTATTGACACAGGATGAGGACGAGATAATTTGGTGTGGTGCCAAATCAGGGGAGTATTCAGTTAAGATGGGGCATGAAATTCAAAAGGTTCAGGAGGGTAGGAAAGTTTGGCCAACTACTCTTTGCTGGAAGAAAGGTGTCCTTCTGAATGCTAGAGCCTTCCTATGGACGACTCTCCATAATAGAATCTTAACTGGTGATAGGCTTGGCAAGTATGGGATTCAAGGACCATCAATTTGCCTCTTGTGTTGGAAGGATGGGGAATCGACTAATCATTTGCTTTTGAATCGTTGCTTCGCTACATAGTGTTGGGATTGGTTGTTGCAGTCAATAGGTTGGTCTACCCCAAGGCAGGATGATTTACTAGATTTCTTGAAAAGTTGGCCGTTATGGAAGGACAATCTTTGGGGCGATATCTGGGTGTCAGCCCTGTCACTGGTAGTATGGCATATCTGGAAGGAACAGAACCGAAGAATATTCAGTGATCAGTCAATGTCAGTAGAAATGCTAATAAAAAAAATTGATAAGGCAATTAGTGAAGTGGTGAACGTGAAGTGTATAAATAAAAAGGGAATTAAGTTCTCCCTATGGGATAGCGAAATGTAGAAGTGGAAGGATCTGCATCCTCCTCCCAGTGGTTTCTCAAGCAAACCAAATGAAAGATCAAAAGCCATCTGGTGCCCCCCTATAGATGGACATTGTAAGTTAAACTTCGACGGGGCTGCGAAAGGAAACCCAGGGCAGGCCGGAGCTGGGTGAATAATTAGAAATAGCTAGGGTGATTGTGTGTGGGACTTGGCAAAGTAGTTAGGGGTGGCCACAAATAATGAAGCGGAGTTGGAGGCTTTAGCAAGCAGGCTCTAGCTTTGTTCGATCAAGGGAGTCAAAAAGTTGATATAGAAGGAGACTCATCTTTCTCAATAAATGCAGTGGTTAAGAAAGTTGCATTAAATTGGAGACTAAATTCCTAGGTGACAAAAGATTCTACAATATTTAAAGGAAGTTGATGATTATTCAGTAACCCACGTGTACTGTGAGTCAAACAAAGCAGCAAATTGGTTGGCGAATAGTGGTGTTGAGTTGGAAAGCGAAGTAATAATTTATGGCGCAAAAAATCTTCCAGTAAATCTTTGTGAGATTATTTGGGACGAGATCTGGCCCAGGTCTGTGGTACGTCGTTTCTCTATGGGGCTTGAGTGGCAGTCGATAGTAGCTTATTTTCTGGAATTGTCCTACGAAAGTGTTGGTGGTAGTGAAAGGTGTGGAACGTGAAGGGCTGGGTTGGCATTGTTAGGCATTTGGGATTGGTGTGGGTGGATCGTGGGACAAGTGGACAACAGTGGTTGGTTTTCGAGCAAATGAGCTAGCTTTAAGGCTAGCTCTTGGGTTGAGTTTACATCTAGTAGTTGGCGAGTGGAAGAATCGGGGTGATGGCTAGCGCTTTTGTGGTTGATTGCAGGCGCGTCTAGGAGGAGCCTGGCTTCATGGAGTCCCCAGAGGAACAAATAGCTTTCCTATTCTAGAAAGCAGAACCGAATAAAAAAAAGGCAGTAAAGAAGGTTATTGGGGAAGATTTTTGGCCAGGGGGCCATGTCCATGACGGGATAGTTTTGAATCAGTTCTTCTTGATCTACATTTAGGTGACGGGAGACTTAGTGTGGGGTATTCGGATTGCTCAAAGGATTGTCTGCGGAGAGATAGCGAATGAACTATGGGGCGCTATGGAAAATTTGTGTGCTAATCCAGTGTTAGGGGTTGTAGTAGGGGCGTTGAATCTTAATGAAGACAAGAAGTTAAAGCGCAAGAAGGCCTAGGGTTTGTTCAAGAAAGGAGTAGAGCAAAAGATCAACATTTCTGGTTTTTTTGTCTTTTTTGGAGGAGAACCCTAGGCTGATTGAGGAAGAAGATGTATTACGTCTGGTTGTAATCGCAGAGGGAGTTGGTCACCTCTACCATAACCTGTACTAAAGGATGCATCATTTGTAGGATGTTGAGGTTGAATGCCTTGCACATTGTTTTCTACTATAAAACTGCTTTTGAATCTAATAGAGGGAGCCACTCCCTAAGGTGGTACTTATCTAAAAAAAAATTAAAAAAAATATAATAATAAATAATTTAACAGTTACTAATTTACATCTATTATAATACATTTTAAAATTGAGTTTAAACTTTAAAATACACAATATGAAAAATTTAAAACAATAAATAATAAATACAAATTAAATTATGATATTATATATTTAATATATATTATAAATTTATGAAACAATTATTTATTTAACATTTTTAAATATGCGTATATTATATAATAATAAATAGATATTATTATGTTATTAAATAAATAAATAATAATACATATAAATTAAAATTAAAATTTATAAATTATAAATTTATAATATAAGAATAAATTATTAAACAATAAACTTTAAACATTAACATAGAACAAAGGAAACTTAAGAAAAATAAAAAGAATGCATCGAACTCAAACCCTACCTAGAGATTTTGCATCGCATTTGATCTCAGTTTCCGTTTGATTTCGTTGTGCTTAGTTTGCCTGCAACTGCCCGGCCCGCCTGAGATATTGTGCCCTCGCGCCTACAAACAAACTTGTCGCCAAATAAAATCACCCAAATAAAATTGCGCCTAAAGTTGAACTATTCATGTTTTTTTGTAGAGAAAAACAAACGAAAAACGATTAATGAAAATAATGCTTTAGGGTTTTGGCGGTTTGTTTTACATACGAAAAAGCTAGAAAAAGTTTTTGATCCTTGTGCCAAATGCCTTGGAATCGTTGCAAAAACAACACGTCATTGTAAAAACATTCGGATTCGGCAAGGAAAACATGGATACGTTTCAGGCTGCTAAATCTCGAACCTTGCCCAATTCCATAGGGATTCCGGGACGTACTTGATTCCGAGATGTCCCATACTTGAAATTAGTAGGGAAAATGGCTGATTTGGTAACACAGCCTTAGAGTCATTAAGGAGATCTAGTTTTGAGGGGAGCTCTTTAGTGCACCATCTCACAGCTCCATGAACTCCTTTGCCATTGATGTCAAAGGGGGAGAAGTACAAAGACATGGGGAGCAACAGAGATAGGGGGAGTAGTGTGTTTTTGTAATATCCCTTGCTGATATAGATGTGAAAAATGAAGTTTGCACCCAAGGAATATTGTCAAACAATTCAAATGCAAAGTCTGATCTTGCTGGTACAGAATTTCAGTCTGATTTTACTTGATTGCAATGGTCTCAAATGTGTTCAAATGCTTGTATTCATCACTATAAAGGCTAAACAATGATCCAATATGAAGATGCAATGCAAATACATAAATTTGATATCAAAAACATGCACCTACAGCCAACTGTCATTTTCACAAACACTTGGCATGCATACTAAGGTACTATTCAAAATGATCATTACATCGAATATGAAACTCCTAACTTGACTCCTTTATTGAAATGTAATCCCAAAATATATGACAATGTAATCATGCCAAGACTCTTGGCTTACAATATGAATGTTATACAATGCCCGAATCCAATTACAATTATCATCTACAGCAGTATGCTAATGTCATGAAATGATCAATGCAACATTCTGACCACACGTTATTTGATGCTGATGAAGTCAGCAAGGAATGCTATCATAAAATGGTGAATCAAACACAAATAACACCAAATATGAGAACCTGGAATTAATGGCTGCCACAGCAAATTGGTTCGGTTCCCCTTAGGTTCAATGAATTTGCCTTCAACAAGCCAGCGCCCAGGCTTCTTATCAACTCACAATGCTTCCTGAATTTTATTGGATTTTATCTCACCTTCTATCTTGAAATCGCCCTTCCTTGTCTGGCCGCCCCTGCTCTCTGGGATCAGACCTTTGATTAAATAGATATCAGCTTGTAAACCTCATCAAAATGCATGATAAATCATTGCTAGTCCTCCAAGTATAAAGTGCTGGAAACCATTGAAGAAATC
The DNA here is from genome assembly GCA_007258455.2 of Sequoia sempervirens. NCBI lineage: Eukaryota > Viridiplantae > Streptophyta > Pinopsida > Cupressales > Cupressaceae > Sequoia > Sequoia sempervirens. Next base: position 2,947 of record VDFB02350839.1, on the reverse strand, counting down.
GATGCCAATGGAATGAGATATGTGCAAAATCGTGGCTCCAACTAGCTAGTATGAATGATTGAAAATTTATATCAGACTCTTATTTATCCTCCAATCTGCAAATGCAAACCTCCTATGAACTCTATAATTGAATGCAAGCTATCTCCAAAAAACCCAATCAAACTAATCACCAAGATTGGCCCTTGGCCACACTTTGAGTACAAATGAGAGGATTGATTTATCCACTCCAGATCTGCAACAATATCAGTTGATAGTTTCACAGCCTTAGAGTTGCCAATCAAAGAGAGCTTTCGATCTCAATGATCGAATATAGAAACTATAGGCTTCCCAATGAAATCAATCAAAACAATATTCAACAACGGGATGATTAGAAGATTAGCCAACCCCTCTATTTATTCTTTTTCTCCAATTCTTCAAGAAGCTTCTAGAATATTATTTTAGTGACTTTATGATATAATATTTTATTTAAGTCACTTTATTAAATTAATTAAATATAAGGTCACCTTATATTATTGATTTATTTGATAACCTTATAAATAATTAATTTAATACCACTTTTTAATTTAATTAAAATAATCAATTAGTCATCCTCATGAAATATCATTATTTTGGACAACTTAATTAATTAATTTAATTAAATTACTCTACTTCCAAAATGGGGACATTATAGTTTTGCATATTACCTATATGAGGTTGCCATCAATGAGAAAGGGGAAGATTGTTGGATTATTGTCATTGATGTCAAAGAAGGACCACAAGATTCCAAGCACAAAATTTATCCTAACAATGGCAGCAATAAGCAGTGATTATAAAAAGAATACCCGAGTTTTATTGTGCACTTATCAATCATTAACAACACGACACAAGAAAGCATAATGCCTTTGCCAACTTCTTATCAATCAATAAGAATTACAAGCTAGTTGAGGTTATAATGTCACAAAGATTAGACTTTAGTAATTAATAGTTAAGGAGTAGAAACAAAGGATTTACAGAGGCAACGATTACCTTTGTTAAAGTGCAGTTATCATAATTCACAAAAGAAGCGATTCTTTATAAGGCAACACTTATATTAATACAAAAAAGCAGATAAGATAAAATTAGGAAAAGGACAAATTGCATATGAGACAAAAGTCATATGAGAGGAAAATAAATAAGACAAAATAAAAAGCAATTGGGAATCAATTCTTCAAGGCAGCGATGGAAATTACTAAAGGGCTGTGACTATTTAAATCAGCGATAGATAAAAGGCGGAGATTTGTTTAGAGAGTCATGCCAGCGATTACCATTGTTTATATTAATTATAAAAGGCAGCGATCTTCTATAAGGAGACGTGACTATTCTTGAAGGAGTGTAACCAATAACTATGTTAGATAATGTGAATACGTATTAAAGGAAGAAGCAATTATTTATGAAAAGGTGTGATCTGTTTCTTGAATGTGTCTATTTGTAATTTTGTTATGAACGGTGATGTCTCTACAAGGAATCATCCCTCTTAGAAAGATATAAAATCATCTTGTGAGGTTGTGAAGAAAAGTGTGTTTGTGTAGAGTAAAAGAAAGACAAATACATCATATACACCAGGTTCATGAAGAAGGTTACTTGCTGACTTATGAAGAGCAAGTTGTGAAGATTAATTGCAGATTTATGAGGAGATTGTGAGACGATTATATGCAGATTTATAAGGAGATAGTGATCAGATTTTTGTGGCAAATTTATGATCAGCTTACAACATATTCAGGAAGAGAATTATCGCAAATTGGGAAGAGAGTTATAGCAGAACTTTTAAAGAGAAATCTAGTGAGTTGGTGCTCACAAATTGAATGAGGGGTTGGTGCCTCTAATGGGTTGGTGCTCACAAATTGAATGAGGGGTTGGTGCCTTTAGTGGGTTGGTGCTCACAAATTGAATGAGGGGTTGGTGCCTCTAGAATTTGTAAAAAGAAGATTAATTAAAGCAATATTTTTGCCGTGGTTTTCTCTTGCAAGGGTTTCCACGTAAATTGTGTTGCTCATTGTTTGATTTTACATATGTGCTAATTTTGATTAAATCTTAAGTGATTAAAAAAGTTTTAAAAGAAAAAGAATATTGTTATACTGATTCACCCCTCCCAGTATAACCGTGTGCTCATCAGATACATCATTCACTCTTGTCATCCTCAAACCAGTCTCACTTCTTGATGAATATGGTGCACAAAAGAGTAGCATTCCTTGGTTTACCAACCTGGTAAAGATGGTTCAGCTTCACAATTGTCCCATTTGCCTGTTGTAGGATTTCCTTAATCTGGAAATTTTTGTATACTGGGCTATCTCTTAGAAACCTTGTAGCTGCCTTAGTTCTGTTTTTATGCAAAATTCTTCTTTGTCCTCAACATGGATTTCTCCAATAAAATGTTTGATTAAATGAGATAGAATCTCTTATAATAATTTTATTGTTTTAAGAATTGAGTTGTATACGAATATGAATAATATTTATTCAATTGTCTTAACCCTTTGATATGTTAATGCTTGACTCAATCTTAAAATGCATTTAGTTTTGACGTAATGATTCACTTCATTAAAGCTGGCCTAGACACAAACATAACAACACAAATGGGCAAAAGTTCAAGAAGCATACGAAGGTGCAAGAAATGGAGAATATGCACCTGTTTTTCAAAGGAGAGACCCTTGCTAAACTGTATGCGTGATACAACCCTGACAAGCTCCCCAACCTGTGAGATAAGGTAAAGAACTCCCTCGGTGGTTTCAACCCTAAACCCCAATGGAATGTCGTGGTTTTGAAGGTTTTGTGTATTTTGTAGTTTTTGATAGATTTTTGCAAATAAACGTAAAAGCTGCAATTTTCTCTAATAATGCTTAAAAAATTCAAAATAAATCATAGAACATGAAATAGGCGTAGATCTTGCTCATAAATCATAGGCGCATCATTTTATTGAAGATCCAGAGCATTT
>VDFB02350838.1:0-18224 GCA_007258455.2 Sequoia sempervirens | reverse complement strand
TGTCACTACCATCAAAATAAAGGCCACATGACTGAAAATTGTTGGCAATTAAAACATGCGGTACAAGACCTCATAGATCAAAAGAAAGTATTTGTAGAGGGACACCAAACAAAAAAAGATCATACAACATTCAAAAATCCTCTACCCAATTATCAGAAGGGAGAATCTTCTTCCGCAAACACCAAAGGCAAGAATGTCGGTTATGTTTATGACACAACGATTCTTTGTTTTTCTACTACCAAAGAGGATGAAGAGTTATGCAATCAAATCAATCAGAACAATGACATTACATCTACCAATTTGGTACAACATATGGACAAATCTGAAAACCAAATTAATGTAATCACACTCAAAGGAAAACAAGAGTACCAACTGGTTAATGCCACAACAAGGGCACAATCCAAAGTTATATTGAAAGGAGCATCAATATCATCCCCATCTGTGGATCCTCCCTCTAATCAATATAATCTCATCGATCAATTGCAAAAAATACCGGCACAAATATCCATCTTGGAAGTTTTAAAAAATTCCCCATCACACAAAGAGGTTCTTGAACAAGCTCTTGTATCAACCACGGTACCTAACAATCTGGATGTGTGTCAGTTCCAAGCTATGGTGGGACATCTATCCGCACCTCATTGCCTTTCATTCTCTGAACATGATGATGTATCACTCACCCATCCACATAATTCTGCTCTTCACATTGAAGTCCTCATCCATAAACATTGTGTAAAGCGTGTTCTGATAGATGGAGGGGCTGGTTTAAATATTTGTACCTTAAAGTTGATTCGTGCACTAGGATGCTCAGATGAAGCCATTGATACAAGAAGAAAAATCACAATCAAAGCATATGATGAAGAAGAAAGGTCCTTTAAAGGGTTGATCATATTACCCATTCAAGTGGGGCCTATTGTCCAAAAAGTGGTTTGCCAAGTCTTAGATAGGGAACTAACATACAACATACTATTGGGACGCCCTTGGATCCATGATATGCAAGTAGTACCTTCTACCTATCATCAATGCCTAAAATTTCCCATCAATGGATAGGAGGTAACAATCACAGCAGACTACAATGACACCCAAGCTTGTCATACATTGAAGAAATCTCAGGATACATTCATACCTCACAATAGAGAAGTTAGCACATCAGATGGTGAGCAACAGCAGAGCTTCATATCAAAGTGGCTTCCAAAACAGCAAAAATCACAAGAGATAAGGGTGGCACAATCTAACCCTTCAAATGTTGAAGAACAAATGGCTCCACTCTCACATCAATTCACCAAGGAAGTACAGATAAGTGACAAAGGAATAAGCGAATATGGTGTTGGACACTCATTTCATCTATCACAAATGTTACCCTCCTTACAAACGTATGGACAACCATCTACAATCACCCAAAATTTAGAACAATCTACAACAACATTAGATGGCAGATTTGTAAAAGCTGGGAACTTAGATGAAGAATCAGAAGATAAGGCCATACTAAAATGGCTTTATAAGGATGAGGAAGCCTCTACTTCTACAAGTAATATCATAGAGACAAATCAATATGGAAAGGGAAAAAATATTCTGGAGAAGATGGGATATTCAGGACAGGGACCTCTTGGGTTAAGGAAACAAGGCATAACAGAACCAATCCAGCCTCTTACGCTCCAACATAAGGATAAAACGGGACTAGGATATGCAGCAGAACAAGGATCTCTTGATCGAGGGAAACAAAGTATAACAGAACCAATCCAAGTTCTCACAATTCAGCAGAATGGTAGAACTGGACTAGGATACACCGAAGGAGCAAGAGCAAAAATCACCAATAAAATTGAGGAGCGTATTCTTCAAATACGGGATAAATCTGAAACATATTCAAATGAATATGAGTGGGACAACTTATCAAATGTTTCCTATGAAGATATTCAGATCGACACTATCAAAAAGTATACCCCCAAACGCAAAGAGGGTCAAAGCTCGAGTTTTAATCCTATTGTCTTTGAATCACAAAATTTTGATGACTCAAGTGAAGATGAATGGACATTGATTGAGATAAATGATGTGGAAGAAAATACCTTTGTAGGCCTTGACATAACCATTAACAACCTAGATGACATTTCCATCCGAGCTTTCACAATCACTGACCCCAACCCATCTAATGATTCATTTCCTTTACTGCATCCCGAGCTTATTGAATGGGAACCCCAACACCCTATTGATCTCCCTATTTTTGACAATGATTCTGCCATTATTAATTACCTTTGCTGTGAGGAATCTGATACTTGTTCTACCAATACTTCTTTTAACGATGCTTTTAGGCAGGAGGATGCCAAGCCTTCCAGTTGCAAAAATATGAAAGAAAAAAATGGATCTAATGGTGAAAACCATTCTATGGCAGTATTTGATCCTAAAATAGTAAAAACAAAGAACACATCCAATGGTGAAAACCTCATTGAGGCACCAAAAGATGGAAGGTTTGACATCCTCCCACAACATTACCATGAAAGATCATCAGTGTTGATAGAACCCACACAGTCTATTGATATTGGCACAACAGAGAAAGCAAGAATACTCCACCTGGCAGCATCCATGATAAATACAGAAAAGCCAGATTTTGTCAAATTCTTTGAAGAACGATGCATCAATTTTGCTTGGTCATACTCTAACATGCCAGGCTTAGACACAGATCTCATTATGCATCACTTGTCCTTACCAGCTGGCACTAAACCTGTAAAACAAAAGCTAAGAAAAATGCATCCACATGTTGCATTATTAGTAAAAAATGATTTGAAGAAGCTACTAGATGTTGGATTTATCAGATCTATTGATTATGTGGAATGGATATCCAACATTGTACCTATTTCAAAGCCAGATAACACCATTAGAATATGTACTGATTTCCGGGATTTAAATAAAGCATGTCCAAAGGATGATTTTCCTTTGCCAAACATAGACATGATTGTAGATCTAACAGCTAGCCATCAAATGCTATCACTCATGGATGGATTTTCAGGATACAATCAAATCAAAATAGCTCCTGAAGACCAAGAAAAGATAGCATTTACATGTCCATGGGGCACCTTTTGCTGGAACGTCATGCCTTTTGGGTTAAAGAATGCAGGAGCTACATACCAGCGAGCTATGACAACAATCTTCCATGACATGATGCACACCTTCATGGAGGACTATGTGGACGACATCTTAGCCAAATCTTACACTAGAGAAGGACATCTTGAGATACTAGGAAAAATATTTGACAGATTGGAGAAATTTAACGTCAGATTAAATCCCAAGAAATGTGCCTTTGGAGTAACATCAGCAAAACTCCTTGGATACATAGTTTCTACAAAGGAATTGAAGTAGATACAACAAAAGTTAAAGCCATTATGGAAATGCCACCTCCTAAGAATATCAGCACATTAAGATCTCTACAAGGCCGACTACATTCCATCCGAAGATTCATCTCTCAACTAGCAGATCGGTGTCATCCATTCAACCATCTTTTGCATAAAAATGTGTCTTTTAAATGGGATGAACAGTGTGAGAGTACTTTCAATCAAATCAAACATTATTTGATGACACCACCAATCTTGGTGCCACCCAGTGAAGACAAGCCATTATTGCTATATATCGCAACAACGGATATCTCTTTAGGAGCCTTGCTAGCACAAGAGGACAGAGAAGGAAAGGAACATGCAATATACTATATCGGCAGGACACTCAATGGACATGAAGTAAACTACACCTTCATTGAAAAATCATGCTTAGCAGTAGTATTTGAAACACAAAAAGTTGCAACACTATATGCTCACTCACACAGTCAAGCTCGTTGCAAAAATTGATCCTCTCAAGTATTTACTAAGCAAAGCAGCTTTAACAGGAAGGTTGGCAAAGTGGGTCATGCTCCTCAGTGAGTTTGACATTCAATATGTTGAAAGGCGAGCTATCAAAGGACAAGTCATCGCCGACCAATTAGCAGAAGCTTCATTATCAGACTGTCATCCTATGACCATGGAATTTCCTGATGCAGATATCCTCAACATTACAACACAACCATGGCAACTCTACTTCGATGGATCATACACACAACATGGATCAGGGGTAGGAATTTTATTTGTTACACCTCTTGGGCACACAATTCTGCGATCTTACAGGCTTACCTTCCGCTGCACTAACAATGTGGCAGAATATGAAGCTTTGATCCTTGGAATTAAAGTGGCTATTGACTGGAAAATCACATAACTACAGGTGTATGGAGACTCCCAATTGATCATCTATCAGGTCAACAATGATTACCAAACTAAGGATGACACATTGATTTTATACAAGAGACTGGTAGATGATCTAAGAAAATACTTCATAGAAATCAAATTTGAGTAGATACCAAGATCAGAGAAAAAAGCAGCAGATGCCATGGCCACAATAGCATCTCTACTATAGATGCCTGAAACGCAAGATCGTTATCGATTTATTGTAGAACAAGTATCAAATCCTGCATACACAAATCCCAAATCCCAAACCATAAGCCTTTTGGATAGCACCCAATCTTCCATTTATGGAGACATTTATACTTACCTAAAAGATAATATCTTACCGCCAGATCTTTCTTGCAACCAAAAGCGAAACTTCATACGCCAATCCGCCAAACATACCATTATTGCTGACACCCTTTACCGTCGAGGCCTAGATGGTACTCTTTTGCGTTGTTTAGAACATAATGAATCTGCTTCCGCTTTACATGAGGTCTATGAAGGAATTTGTGGTACACATTCAAGTGGATTATCTTTAGCCAAGAAACTCCTTCGTTTGGGGTATTACTGGCCACACATGGAGCAAGAATCTTATAAGTTTGTTAAGAGATTCCAAAAATGTCAAATTCATGGCAACCTTATACATGCACCAGCACAGGAGCTCCATCCATTTGCAACTACATGGCCTTTCTGTCAGTGGGGATTAGACCTGGTGGGGAAAATTAACCCATCTTCATCTAATGGACACAAGTTCATTATTACAGCAACCAAATATTTTACAAAATGAGTGGAGGTGGTTCCCTTAACCACAATCACTGGGAAGCAAATATCATCTTTTATACTTAATTATCTCATTTGTAGATATGGGATACCCCAGTCGATCATTACAGATAATGGCAAGCCTTTCAAGAACCAAGATTTCCAAGAGATGTGTGAAAAGTTCCACATCCAACATCGCTTCTCAACCCCGTATTACCCTCAAGGTAATGGACAGGCAGAAGCTTCCAACAAAACAATCCTAAAGATTCTCAAGAAAACTATAAATGAGGTGGGTCGTGATTGGCACGTTCAGCTTAACCCTGCTCTTTGGGCTTATAGGACTAGCATCAGAACACCAATAGGAGCTACGCCATATGCTCTTGTTTATGGATCAGAAGCAATATTACCTATCGAGGTAGAAATTCCATCCCTTCGAGTTTCACTAAAGGGACTCATTGCAGATGAGGATTATAGGATCTCTAGACTTCATGAATTAGAGCTACTTGATGAACGTCGACAACAAGCTGTCAATCATTTGATAGCCTATCAACAAAGAATGTCTAGGAACTATAATCATAGGGTTAAACCTAGAGTCTTCCAGATCAGAGACTTGGTCCTACGGGAAAACCCTAGAAATCAAGCAGACAGAGAAAAGAAGGGAAAGTTCAAACCCAACTGGATAGGGCCTTATGTTATCATATCAGTCTATGGATCAGGAGTATATCGACTGTCTACACCAGAAGGAGACATGTTGGAGGAGCCCATGAACAACATTCATCTCAGGCGATTCTACACTTGAAGATACCTAGTGCATGGTCAATAAAGTTGTCTTGATGAAAACCTGGCAAACAGGCATCATGATGACAAAAAAAAAAATCAAAATCAAAATAAATAAAAAATAAAATAAAAAAAAATAAAAAGAAAAATACAAAAGAAAAAGAAAGAGGACACAATAAAAACAAGTGATGAAAACCTGGCAAACAGGCGTTACTTGTAATTTTTACTAGCTCTTCTATCTATTTATATACAGTTTTGTCACGATTGTTTCCTTTCGAATCATTTCCATCCATCATTTGAGATAATCATTATCGCTATCCATATCATAGCAGAGATATCATGTTTTACCCTAGCTTGGGGGCAACATCCTAGTGTTATCTGGTACAAATAGACTTTTGGCTTACGTGGAAATACATCAAAATCCAAAAACATCATAAAATCAAAATCCAAAAACATCAGAAAATCAAAATCCAAAAACATCAGAAAATCAAAATCCAAAAACATTCATAAAATTGAAAACACAAAAATAGAGTTTGCATCAATTAAAACTGGAGTTTGTTTCAGTCGAACTACGTGGTCTCTGCGTGTATAACGTAGGCAAGACTAATCTTTGATCAGTCCCCGAGACCCCTAGGATAGGTCGCATCATTTGGTCAAACGTCTGGGAATATCATGCAAACATCCGCACACACATTTCAACGCTGATGATCTAATCTGAATAATGATTTGAAAATACATTAAGTAGAATTTGAATTGTGGTGCTTTTCATTTTATCATTTGATTATCATTTCTTTGGAGCTACTCGATGATGTATCGAACTAGAGAAGTAGGGAAGAAGAATGATACTTTTTCCTTGTTTGTTGTTTGTGAGTTAGTCATTATTACTTTGTGAATTGTCGTGGGAAGTGCTCTACCAAGCATCATGGATGACATTTTGATTCACTTAAGAAAATGATTAATTCTTGTTTGTTTACGCAAGAAATGCTTAGGTCATCATTGGTCTATCTTATACCATGATGCTTGTGTTCGCTTGCAATATCAAAAATCATGAAAGAAATACTCAGGTCATCATTGATCTATCTCATATCATTGATGCTTGTATTCGCTTTCAACATTTTAAAATAAAGCTCAGTGATGATACAAAAGGAGAACAAAAGGATTATTGAAATGACACTTAGGTTTGCATTGATAAAAGAGGATTGCATGGTTAACATAGATTGCACTCATAATAATACATCTGCAGAGTACTGGTTGCACAAGTTACAAAGATTCATTCACAAATAATGTTATCTTTTCTTATTAAAGATTGAGTATACTTGACACATACAATTTTCAAAATAACATGCAGATAAGGTCATTTCTTCATCTCATCATAAAATTCACATTAAACATCTCATTTCGTGGCATCATATACACATTATATTATATCATTCATTTCCATTTTATTAGATACATCATACATCATTGCATTCCATCTCATATATCATACACTATTTACATTTTCATCATACATCATTACATTTTCATCATACATTTTCATTACATTTCATCCATATCTCATTTCATCTACATCATTCATTATATTCCATTTTATATATCATTTCATTACATTCTATCCATTCACATTTCATTAATATCTCATTTCATTTACATCATACATTTACATTACATCCGTATATCATTTTATTCACATTTCATATTTCATTTCACTTACATCCCATTTATATACATCATTTATACTTTTACATCTCATTCATTTACATCTCATTCATTGCATACATCATTTCACTCACATCTCATTTTATATATCATATATAACATATCATTTTATCTATCACATAACATCTCATTACACACATGAATCATTTATATCTCATGCTATATTACATTGCATCCAAATATCATTTCATTTACGCCTCACTAATATCTCATTCATACATCATTCATTTACATCACATTTTATTTACCATACATGGCATCTCATTAAGAAAGGAAATATATCATCAATATCATATCACATCATCATTAATGCATCCATACAAGCTAGTAAAATAAATCATCATAAAACATAGAAACTAAAATGCATCCATCACATCAATCATGTAGAACACATCATAAGATCAATGCATCCATCACATAAATCATGTAAAACATACCATAAATCAATCGAACCGCTGCACATATATATCTCATCAAGTGTCAAGTATACAATGAAGTCTGAAAAAAATGAAAATAACATCATGTCAAAAATGGATGTATGTCTCTCAAAGGGTACACAAAGGATCTCAAGTGGTGCTCCCACCAGAAGGAGCAGGTCTCGCACCAGTATTAGTACCACCACCAGATGTCCCAGGATCTCTCGGATCTCTCAGGAGAGGCTGTGCACACCTCTGCTCACTGTCCTGGAACGGGTCCTCTCTGAATGAGATTGAGCATAACTGACTCTCTGCTATAAGGGGAAAAGCTCATGGTAGCGGCTCCTGTAGAACTCAATCTCGGAACCTGCTCGCATAGCCTCTCTCATATAATCTGCCATAGATGTCCCATCTGCCACTCTCTGCAGTCTCTCTGCCATAGCCTGTGCGGTCTCTGCTGCCTGTCTGATAGTGTCTCGATCGACAGTCAAGGATGCGATCTGTGTCTGGGCAGTGGTCAACTGTGCCCGAACACCTGCTAGCTAAGCCTGTGCGGTCGCTGCTGCCTGTAGAGCCCCATCTCTCTCACTAATCAGAGAGGTAATCTGTGTATGTGTAGTAGCTAGTTGTGCCTGCATCTAAGCTTGTGTCTGTGCTAGTAAACCCTGCACCTGTGCTAGCTGTCCCTGTAAGGTCTGAACCTGCACCTGTAGACCTGCAACCACTAATGGATCTGTCGACGAGGAAGCAACAGCTTGCCTCTTACGAGGCACACTGGAAGAGGGCTCTGAGGTACCTACCATGCTTGGTCTCCCCCCATCTCCGCCATCATGATCATTGCCCTCCTCACCGCTCTCCTCGCTTCTCTCACTACTCTCATCACTGCTACTCTCAATATCATCATCTCTCCCTCGTCTCTGACCAACCTATACTCCCCCTGCTGCTGGTGCTGGTGCTGGTGCTGGTGCTGGTACTGGCTCATCCAGAATGGTAATACGTGGAGGAGGGTGTAGATCCAAATACTCTCCGTACTCAGGAGTAATAGGTGCCTCAACAATGTCCCGTCGTACATCCCACGCTGATGGCTGTAGAGCACGGTAACCCTCAACAAGGACCCCATAAGGCAAACTGGGACCCCAATCACTGACATCTATCCATCGACACCCATAATGTGCTACTCCCTGTGGCATACACTGCACAATGCCATACTGCCGGTAGATGTGACGAAAAAGGAATTGCTCCAAGATCCTGGGGCTCTTCCCTATCAAATACATTGAATCGGACAAGAACCCCAACTCAATATCATCATCATCCCAGTCATCATAGTCTAAATAGGGATGCTAGGTCACTGCCTCCACATCATCAACGATCCGCCTCCAATAATCAAGCTTACCCATCATATGCTGGGTAGGCCTGCCTCTATATCAAAACACATAGGGCCTCGTCGCTGGTCTGGCTAACACTGGCACGGGACGCGTAATAGCAATATGCTCCCATGCCCATACCTGAAGAAGTGTAGCCTCTGCCGATAAACTGCTGTTGCTGAGGTACACGATCCAATGCAAATCATGATAGAGCTGGGCAAGCATGCACATGCCCCAAGCATATCTCGTCCTGTGGACCACCAAACCCTCTAACACTCGACCCCATCCAAGAGATAGACCCTTTGACCTCTTATCAAGACAAAGGAATCCACCGATAAAGCTGGCCAAAACTGAAGGAAATGGAGCGTATGAATCATGCATCTCTACCTAAGGAATCCACTCTCTGAAAATCTGCGGATCCTGAAAGACTCTCTGCATAGCCTCTACCCCACCAACCTCCTCCGAATCATGCACAACAATCTCCCCAACAAAAGGAATGCGAAGGATACGCCATACATCCTCTGGCGTCACAGTCATCTCACCAGTAGGTAAGTGGAAGGTGTTGTGGTCACTATGCCACCGCTCTGCTAAAGTTGTCACTAGACCCCTATTAAGTCTAATATGGGGCATATCAAGTAACGTCGCTAGACCGCAAGTGGTAATATGCTGTCTTTCATTAGGTGACAGTTGCGGTATCATATCAAAAGGCTAGGGGAACTGCTCTCGCACCTGGATAACATCTAAATGCTCATGGTATCATACAAACAGAACATTTTCATCAAAATATCAAACATCAGGAGATCATCAAATTTTCAAAAATTGTGCTTTACCTATCAAACTATCAATCTATCAAGGAACCCTCACCTATCAATCGGGTTCAATCCTTCGGAAAGTTTAATTATTCCTCACCTATCATGAGGGTAATTATTATCAATCAATAGATCTCACTCATCATGAGATCGTTTACCATATATTTTAGTCAAAGATCAAACTAAAATAGATGGAATAAAAAAAAAATCAACGAAAAGTAAAATACACAATTTTTCATCAATCTATACCTAAAGTGCTACAAAATTGACCATATGCGCTAAAACTTATGGCGCGCTACAAAAACTTATCGGCGCGCTACAAAATTGCCCAGACGCGCTAAAACTTTTGGCGCACTATAAAATCCTACTGACGCGCAACACAATTGACCTGACGTGCTAAAATTTCCTATGCACTACAAAACTGACCGGATGCACTACAAAACTTCATCAGCGCGCTAAAACTACGGCGCACTACAATAGGTCACGGACGCGCTAAACCGTGTCTGCCGCACGCTAAAACAATAAAAACATGGAAATACATCAAAATTATGGGCACAAATTACAAGGAAGGTTTGGCGTACATACCGGAGGTCCATAGTCGGCCAGACGCTAGTGACGGCGCACACGCTCGAGTCGGTGAGTGTGGAAAGGGATCGACATCCTGAAGCTCTGCTACTCTAAGGGTCACTATCACAAGATTGTTAGAATCAAATGCACAAATGACTTTTTGAAATTGACCTTTCGAGCTTTTATAGGTTATTATTGGAGGTTTTTTACAGGATTTATTTATTTTTCCTTATGAGGAATTAATTCTTATCTATCACAGGGGCATTTTTGAACAATTTTGTCAGGAAATAAATTGTTTCTTCGCCAATTCATCATCAAAACATCATAAAAATTCAAAATTTTTGAAAAACCATAAAAATACAAAATTCATCAATTTATCTCGCAAGGGGGCATATATCGCTATCATTTCGAAATTCAACATCTGGGGCAAGTCTGGGGTATGCTTTAAAAATTTTCATCAATACTGGCAGCTGAGGCAAAATCATTCTTTGAAGCAATGCGTAAACACATCACTTCAAAGAGGGGCAAAATGTAGACACCTAAAATTGGTCTGGAGAATCTAATTAATTGAATATGACTTATTTGATTAATTAATATTAAATTCTTCTACTTAGTAAATAAATAGAAATATTTATTTATATTAAGTTCATTTATTAATTCTTCTATCTTCTCTCCTAATTAAATAAACAAAATTAAAAACTTTGTTTTACTTAATTATTATCATTTTCATCATATTATTCCTCTCTTAATTAAATAAACAAAATTAAAAACTTTGTTTTATTTAATTATTATCATTATTACTTCTTTTATATTTCTATCATAAATTAAATACACAATTTGAATAAATTGTGTTATTTAAGTCACATTTCTTCTTAATTAAATAAAGATCTCTAAAATCTTTTATTTAATTATCATTCTCCTTTTAATTTAATAAACAAACCCTATAGTTTGATTTATTAAATTATTTATTCCTCTTTTGCTAAATTTAAATAAATAAAAATATTTAAATTTATGCATAAATTTTACCACTATTCACTCACCAATAAAATTAATTTTTCAAAATTCAAATTAATGGCACTGCCATTCACGGGAAAAGCTTCAGGGACAAACTTGCAGGAAATTCTCTCAACAACCTTCCACCCACCTTCCCTCTTATCTTGCCTAGTGTTTTCATGGGGAGAAACCATTCTCCATGATCAGCTCCATCTTCTCATCCCATGCCTTTGAATTCTCCAGATGGAATCACAGCCCCTCATCCTGTATCCCTGTGCAATTGTGCTACCGTGAAAGCTATAAATATAGCTCTTGGGCTACAAGAAATGGATCCCAACTTATGCAATCTTACTCTACAGGTTTCCAAAGCATTCAAGCATCCAAGCAATCAAGCATTCAAGCATTCATCCAGCATCCATCAAGCAGCGATCAAGCATCCATCATTTGCAGTCATGGCTGCCATTACAATAAGATTTGCATATTTAATCATATAGGAATAGAATTAGTTCATTTTCTCATTCTCTAAGTGTCATTTCAATAGTTTAATTAGCTTACAAATCTGAGAGCTAAGTAGATTAGAGAAATCTTTAGAGTTAGAGAGCAATAGGATAAATTTCTGTAGATTTGTAGTTTAAATTAGTTTAAATTTCTTAATCTTAGATGCAATGTCCTATTTAGAAGCGTAGATGCATTGTTTAACTTGTTTTCCCCATTCTACCACTTACAAAACTAAACTAGAACTGAAATAAAATAAGGAGGTTGAATCATGCACACATTAAGAGCAACACAAATAAATCACCCAACTTCAATGTTTTCTTATACATATTGCTTCAAAATATTTTTTACAACAACTCATCTCTCTCTTCTCAAATGAGGGGATGCCCCTATTTATATTTTTCAAAACCCAAATTAATAGCCAAGATTTATTTGCATCTAAAGGCCCAATTTTACTATAGCTTAGGGTTTTCATCATATTGAATGCAAGTGTAATATTTCCTAATATAAAATTGGTTCACATGTGAACCTAGAAGAATGTACAATGTCCTTTATAATATTTTATATTAAGAAAGATCAAAAGGGGCCCAATACACACTTTGAGGTAGCGATTTTGTCATTTATCTTATTTTGTCTTATAGCGTATTTTGTCTTCTGGTTGGAAATTATAAATATTTATCTTTTATTAAATTATTCCTAGTTTCTTTTTGCACAATAGCATATTGGAAAAATTTCTTTATCATATCCAAAAGCATGGAGTTGGCTGGGAAGTATGACTTTTTGATTCAAATAAGGCCTTGCATGAATCCATATGCATGTTCATCTTGTCCATTTAATTCATTTACTCCTCCCTCCAATATATAGCATGGTTTCATATGTTGGTTCTTTAATGAATTGATCCTTTATCCCTCCAAACATCCTTAGAAGCACCTATGCCATAAAATATCATGATTTAAACCTCCAAAAATATTAAATTTATCAGTTTATAGTTAGCCAAGAAAATTACATTTTTAAAAAAAAACCTTCTATTTTTGGAAATTTTCCATTTTTGGAAACATTTTCATTTCAAGAAATTTTTCTATTTTGGGGAAAAATAATTTTGTTTGAATTTTAGAAAAATTTCCATTTTGGAAAAATTCAATTTCAAGAAAAATTTCCTTTTTGAGAATATTTCTAGTTTTGGAGAATTTCACATTTTAGGAAAATTTCCTTTTCAAGAAAGTTTCCATTTCGGGAAACTTTCCTTTTCAGAAAATTGAATTTTTGAGGAGATTTCACTTTTGAATGTTGGAGCAATGCGGAAGTTGGAAGGTTCAGCACAAGTGAATGAATTTTCCACTTTTAAGGGAATTTGATGTTTGACGACTGTAGCAATGTGGAAGATGAAGGGTTTGGTGTTGGTGCAATGACATTCTACAAACGACATTCCACCAATAGTATTTTGCACCAAGATTTCCACAAAGCCTTATCACCGAGAAAATTTGAGTTTTATCCATTTTGGCATGTGGGGAAATGATAGTTCCAAGGCCTAGATTACAACACACCTTAAGTTTTCAAGAAAAGATCAATGCGGGAAATCAAAATGTGGAAGTTGCAAGGTGGGAAGTTAGATAAGTTTGTGCCATAAAAATGGTGCCAGAGACCCTGACATCTACATGATGGCTTCCCACATGAAAAATTCCACAAAGGAAAAACTCAGCAATTTTGGGTTTTATCAAATTAAGTGTTAGAGATTGGAAATAACTTAACAATTAAATATAGAAAAATAATGAAAACACAATAGATTTATAAAACCAAAAAATTATGGATAGCAAAAGAACACCAAGATTTAATGCGGTTCACCCAAATCCAGACTACATCCACCAACTGAGGGTCCAAATTATATTAAACTTCCAGTAAATAACCTTTACAATGACATGCAAAGACATGAAAGGACATGTAGCAACATGCAACAACATGCAGCAATGTTTTTCCATTTTATTCTCACTGCTAATTTTACATAGCCTTTACTATATGTACTTGCGGTGCTTCCTATGCTTTTCTATGCACTACTTTGCAAATTTTTGCTAATATTTTTCAGAACCTTCTACCCTCAAAAATTCATCACCGAGTGTTTGTATATGCTCCCACACATGTCCCATTAATTACAAATGAATTGTGGCCATTGGTTGTGCCTCATGCACCCAATAAAATGTTTTCTTTTGGGTAGCTACATTTAATATTTCCAACTGTCTTATAACTTTATATTAAAATATAGTAACTATACATTTCCAACATTTAATATTTTTTTGTAACTATTTTTTTAGATACAAGTGGAGCATAAATATTTAATAAGTGCAATGAATTATTTAACGAAAATAATATGAAGATTTTGTGATTGAGTCTGATTGGTCTCCATAACACAACAATCTCCCACTTGGAGACTGATTAGACTCCACTCTATACCATCTCCCACTTGGAGACAGATCATAACACTATTTCCCTTGCAACTCCCACTAGAAATCAACACCTTGGACCTTACAGTTCTGTTTTACTTAAATTCAACCTTGAAGGCCAATCGAAGCTGAAGAGGAGCTTAGCTTCTCCCTTGTCACCTCCTTCGTAAACATATCCATTGGATTATCATATGTATGTATATTTTCTAATTTTGCTTGTCCATCCTCCAACACTAGTTGAATGAAATGATATCTTAGTTGTATGTGTTTGGTTTTAGAGTGCAAGGCATAATTATTTGCAAGATGTATAACACTCTGACTATCCATAAACAAGTAACTTTTAGCCTACTATTTTTCCAACTCTTCTATGAAAATTTGTAGCCATATCATCTCTTTGCTTGCCTCTATTTTAGCAACATACTTTGCCTTCATGGTGGATAAAACAACTACCTTTTGCAATCGAGAAATCCAACTCACTATTGTCTCACCAATGGTAAATACATAATCTATGGTACTTTTCCTAGTATCTATATCCCCTACCAAATCTAAGTCAATATGGCCTTTTAAATCAATATTAGAGCCCCCAAAACATAAACAATTATTGGATGTACCTCTCAAATACCTAAGAATCCATTTTACTGCATTCTAATGCTTCATTTTGGATTACTCATATACCTACTAACAACTCCTATCACATGTACAACATATGGTCTTGTGCATATCATGGCATACATTAAACTGCCTATAGTTGAAGCATATGGTACCTTGCACATTTTGTCTTCCTCCTCTTGTGTCTTTGGATACATATCCTTAGTCAACTTGATATGACTAAGCAAAGGTGTGCTGACAACTTTTGCATTTTCCATATTAAACCTCTACAACACCTTCTCAACATAATCAGCCTAAGATAGAAACAATTTTCTATTTTTCCTATCTCTAGTAATCTTCATACCAAGGATTTTCTTTGTTTCCCCCAAATCCTTCATAGAAAATGAATTTTCTAACTGTTGTTTTAACCCCCTTATGTGATCCATGTTAGACCCTGCTACAAGCATATCATCAAGATATAAACATAAATAATGTAGCTATCATCATCTAACCTCTTAAAGTAAAAACAATGGTTTGAACTACATTGAATATATCCATGCTCAACCATAAAGCTATCAAATTTAATATACCATTGTCGAGGTGCTTGCTTCAAGCCATATAAAATTTTCTTCAATTTGCACACAATTTTTTCCTTACATTTGACCTCAAATCTTTGTGGTTGTTCCATATATATTTCCTCTTCCAAATCATCATGGAGAAAGGTGGTTTTAACATCAAGCTATTCTAAATGTAAATATTCAACAACCACAATACTTAAAATAGTATGAATAGAAGTCATTTTAACAATTGAAGAAAATATTTCATTAAAATCAATGCCCTTTTTTTGTGCAAATCCTTTTACAACTAGCTTGGATTTAAATATTTTTTTACCTCCATCTTCCTCTTTCAGCCTATAAACCAATTTTTTTGGTAAAACCTTTTTACCTGTAGGCATCTTGCATAGTTCCTAAGTCTAATTTTTTAGCAAGGAGTCCATTTCTTCTTCCATTCCATTCTCCCACTAAACCTTGGCATCAACCTACATAGCTTCATCATAACATTCTGGTTCACCAACATCAGTCAATACAATAGAATATAAAGAGGGAGAAAATATTTTTGGAGGTCTACTTATCCTTGAAGATCATCTAACATTCATTGGAGTTTGTGGTATTTGCTATTGTTGTTGTTGCAGAGCATGAGGAACCACTGGAACATTGCTATTTGGAGTATCATCCAACACTACATAATCATTTTATTTCTTCTCATGCTATTGCAACTGATCTTTGTACAACTCTTTCGCATTAAATATGACATCCCTGCTTCTCACAATTTTCTAGTTTTCAAAATCCCAAAGCCTATAACCAAATTCATCAATGTCATATCCAACAAATATACATTTCTTTGAATTAGCATCAAGATTGGTTCTATTTCATAATATACATGTGCAAATTCTTCACATCCAAAGGTTCAAAGAAAAGAATAACTCACCTTCTTACCTGTCTATGCTTCCTTTGGAATACCACAACCCAAAGGATTAGAGAGACATCTATTAATCAAATAAACATTAGTCTTTACAACATTTTCCCATATGTTTAAAGGAAGCCCAACATACAATCTCATACTCCTTGTACACTCTATTATTATCCTATTTATACAGTCAACCACTCCATTTTCTTGTAAAATCCTTGGAACCATTTTCTGCCTATGAATACCATTATAGGAACAATAATATTCAAACTCTTTGCTACAATACTCATCACCATTATCATATTTGATACATTTCAACCTTTTACCCTTCTTATTCTCAACCAAGCTTCTCCATTTTCTAAAAGTTTCAAATACATTAGATTTTTGCCTAAGGAAATAAATACATACCTTCCTAGTTTCATCATCGATAAAAGTGACATATTATCAAGAGCTACTGAGAGAAGACACATGAGCTGGTCCCCATACATCTATATGCAAAAGTTCCAATTTCTCATCTTTCTTTTGCTTCTCATCCTTGAGAAAACTAACTCTCTTTTGTTTTCCATACACACAACTTTCACAAAAATATATATTAACACATTTTAGACCTGGTAAAACATTCTTTGAATGAAGTAATTTTATAATTTTTGCACTCATATGCACAACTCTATTATGCCACAGTATTGTTTTTGAACCCACAACAACTGTTTGATTTTCTGCATGTTGAATTGCAACAACTATTCTTGAACATTGACTTTTCTCTGGTTCAACTAAAGTAGAAGGAATAGTATGACCTACAAAAAGATATAATGTTCCTACTTTCACACCTTTTTCTATCACTAAGGCAACTTTTTTAACCTTTCAATTTTTATCACTAAATGTAACAACACAACCTTCATCATCTAGTTGCCTTGCTAAAATTAAATTTCTACCTAACCTTGAAACATGTCTTACCTCTTGTAGTACTGATTACCATTCTAAAACTTAATCTTGATTCTTCCCTTTCAAACAATTTGATAGGATTCATTATCTCCCAAATAAACTGGCATAAAATACCCTTGGACATAATCAAGAAAATAACTTCTATGGGGTTTTGCATGAAATGAAGCCCCTGAATCTAACACCTAAGAATGATCAACATTATCAAGGGAAAGAATCAAAGCATCCTCATCAGATTTATTACTTACCACATTTTCCTCTTTATTACCTTCCTTTTTGTCTCCTTTATTCTTTCGAGACCAACAATTTTTTTTTAAATGACCCAGCTTCCCAAAGTACTAGCAATCCTTCTTTCCACTGGATTGGGAACTATTGTCTTTTGATTTTTCTTGTGACTTCTCATGATCTCCAAAATTATTTCCTCCCTCTTTTGTTCTTCCCCTACTTTCTGCATTCAAAACACTACCTGATGTGGATGTTTCACCTGATCTTTTCCTACAAATTTTGTCACTCAAAATCACACCGACATCATCAAATTTCAGCATATTTGAGCTAGAAACATAATTACTAACAACCATTACCAAGCTATTCCAACTTTCAAAAAAAGAACACAAAATAAAAAGACCCCTAACTTCTTCATCAAAGTTTACATTTAAAGAAG
>VDFB02350837.1:0-39580 GCA_007258455.2 Sequoia sempervirens | reverse complement strand
ATAAAGATGTAGCATACTTAAATAAAATGAAATTCAAAAGTTAGGTCCACATTAGAGATAATCAATTCTAAATGCATATAGCTAATTAACATCATCCTTCATCACATTTATTTTTCCATGATAACAAGTATAATTATTTAATTAATTATTCCTTTAGACTATGAGTAATAAATCTTTGTTAACTTTTATTAAATTGATTGCATTTGCTTAATTAACCTATGTTAATCTTAAGAAAATTTTATTTTGGACTTTAAAATTATACAATTTTATCTCCATGCTATAATTTTTTACCTAACTATATAATTACCTTTTCTTTTTAAAGAAATTTTTATAAAGAAGAAATATAATTCAAATCATTTTCATATAATCTAATCAAATTGATAGATAAATGGAACAATTTTTCTTTTAATACTTTCTTTTTATTTTTTAAAATCATAACAAATTGGACAATTTTTTTTTTTAAATCTCAAATATATAAATTAAAATAAAAATTTGGTGAAATACCATATTTAAAAAACTTTATTAATAGTAACAATGGTTATTAAATAATTTAAATACCAAAGTTAATCTCTAAATGTGCGATTGCTACGATGGAAGAGGCTTGCCAGCTAAAAAGAATTTGGTCATGGTTAAGGCTCTAGATGGTTGATAACTGGGCACTTCATGTCCTGCTCCTCTTACAGTTGCAAATGTCAAGCCTTTATAAATC
Source organism: Sequoia sempervirens (assembly GCA_007258455.2). NCBI lineage: Eukaryota > Viridiplantae > Streptophyta > Pinopsida > Cupressales > Cupressaceae > Sequoia > Sequoia sempervirens. Next base: position 38,871 of record VDFB02350837.1, on the reverse strand, counting down.
ACACTAAACCCCCCCACATCAATATCTCCATTCATCCATTGATACCATTTTTCCTCAATAGGAAGATTTAACGCATTAATGGAATATCTTGTGCCAGTCACTGGAACTATTGCATCCACATCTCCGCTGCAACAAAAGTGTACGCTATTAAGTAACACAATCCAAATTTTATTTATAATAATAGCTTTCAAAATAATATGTTTCTCCCTTACAATACCTATAGACTAGTATCCTCAATCCGGCTGCCATCATTTCTTGATATATTGGGAGCATTGTGGTTGCATAGGTTCCATACCATAGTACATCACTGTTTGGAGCAAAAGATGAGCATATTATACTTTAGATTTTAATATTTTATGTCATAAACCTAAGATAAAACAAGTGTCTTTACTTCAATGAGTGTCATATATAATCATACCTGCATTCATCCCATGGAAAAGGTAAGTTTGTCACATTTGCATGAAGAGCTCTTTGTACTTCATGTGTGTTAAGATATGCAAGTACATAACCAGGACTACATGGGTCAAATCCATCTAATCCACTTGTAGGTATAACATCCTGCAATAATTTTATTCATCATATATTTATTCTTTATCAAAAATTTTAATATGATCTAACATTATTATACTACAAAACAAATTATGCAAAAATATTTTCGAAAAAAAATGTATATATTAAAGGAAATTTTTCTTACAGATGTAGTAGATGACATCCATATGGGTTCTGGATGGGATGGGCAAAGTGGTGCATATATATTATATGGGTTAATCTCTCCTTTAGTTGATTTTGATTGAGAGTAAGATGAATCACTATAAGATACAAAGCTTGAATTAGATCCATCACATTTCCTAGATGCATATTCTTCATCCGATATCAAAGCATGGGACCATACATAGTCAACTAATCCGCATTCGTCTGTATCGTCATTCATTATTCCATTCCCAATCTATATAAACATAACTTTTCAATAAGTATAAGTTTCTAAAGATAGCAAATTAATATATAACAAAATTTATATTATTTTTCATAAGGAAAATATACTACTAAGTATAGTCATTCTAGAAAAAGTAATATATTGCATTTCTATCTTTCATATATATATAAGCTTCAAATGATTACACAATAATTACACATTCTTTTTCTCATATAAAGTTGAAAGACAATATATGATAAATAATTTAGAATAATATAACATTTTGAAGAGATTTGACATCAAAATTAAATAATATATAATCATTAAAAAAATTAAAACTTGAAATACTCTCAAATAAAAAAGTACATGAATATTATTAACAGTGGGTTAAAAAACTACTATTAACATAAGACATTCAAAATGAAAATTTGTTTATAAAGAAAATGGATAGATGACTTATCAAAATATCACCGCTTCAATAAATGGTCATTGTTACTAGTAACATGCTATAATGGTGAAATTTACATACCTTGTAATTTTTCTTATAATTTAGATTTATTTTAATTAGTTTAATTTTATGTAATAATATACATATAAATAGTTTTATTTTTGTTAAGAATTGATACATAACTTGATTTATTGTCATCTATATTTATACACCCATTCTTAAGAATTAGTTTTGTTCTTTTATATGACCCATTTTCTATCTTTGGAAAGATACCCACTTCTATTTTCAATCATTCCTTATAATCAATTATATTTTCTAATTTGACCCATTTATATCCCTAAAATGATCTATAATTTTTGGAAGTGGTCTAAATCACTTGTGAAAATGACCTTTGATATTTTAAAACTAAGATTAAACTATCAAATCCACTTGTTTTCCCTCCACTTAATTGTCATTGTTGGTTTGAAGTGAAAAACAATTTATTTTCCCCCTTGCAATAGTATTTAAGGACCATCCTTGATTCATTTAACCATCTAATGAATCTATGGAGTGATCATCACTTACACACATCAAGGAGCATAAAAAGAATTATCTTGTGACATGAATATTGCATTAAAACATTCTAGATCATATAAGCATGATTTTTTGTTTTCTTTAATTATTGCTCAATGTCATTGATTGAACATCCAAGTTCTATGAGATTTAAAACAAGGGAAGAATTATTCCTATCATATATGCAAACTCTTGATTGCAGAACCAAGTTTATATGTAGGCTCAAAGCATAAGAAAAAAATCAAGATTGAGAATTGTATAAATTAAATTTGCACAAATATACTAGATCTACAATTGCTAGATTGCTTTCATAGTTAAATATGATGTATTTACATTTATAAATGTAATCCAAATAGTGATACAATAGTAAGTATAATTTTTTCATAGTCCATGAAAGTAGTAAGAGTGCTTCTGGATTAAACTATGTATGCTTTTTTGAATCAATATTTGGAATCACAATAAGTGACTCCTAATATGAGAAATCATTGATTGTGATTCAAAATGTTGATTCAAAAAGACATGCACAGTTTAATCCAAAAACACTCTGACAACGATACAATATTCTTATTCATTCCAAAACATCCACCTAATATATCTTATTTTTGTGTTACAAGAAGAAATAAATTTATCTCTTGACAAAGTCTATTTCTAGGTTAAACTAAAAACTTTAAATTATCTCAATTTTAAATATTTAATACAATATATTCAACAATTATTTATTTCTAATATATTTATTTATGTAAGGTATCTAATTATAAATTAGAAAGTTAATTGTAAAATAAAATGCATTCATGAAAAATATTCTAGTAATAAATATACTTAAATGAAGAGCTCATAGACCAATTTAAGAATTTGTATATGTAAAAGGAACACACCATAACTCCCTTGAGTTTTAGAAAAGATGTACGAGAGTTGTTATTCTTAAGAATTGTATCTGCCAATTGAGGTATATAATAACCTGTCCACAAAACAAAGAAAAAATGAGAAATATTTATAATTTATTTTTAAAATTGATTTGAAAGTTAATAAGTTCTTGGATTCTAGTGAAGTTGAATTGTTACAAATGAACTTATCATGAATGAAGTCTTTCTCAATGTTAGATCTCGACATCATAAAGAATAAAATTAGGATCCTGTCATGTGTGACTTTAGTAAAAGAACGGATATCCCGTTCCTTAACTCTTAATCTAAAAAATTTCAACCTAAAATTTATAATTATGCATTAACTATCTTAGATGCGATATAAGCCCCATTATCAAAAAAAAAAACAAAAACAAAAACAAAAACAAACAAACAAACAAACAAACAAACAAACATGTAAACAAAAACTTTTCCGTAGTCGAGAGTTGAAAGTCTTACCAGCATAGCTTTCCCCTGCAATATAGAAATCTCTGTTCTTATATTGCGGAAACCTTTCAAACCAATTCAGAAGAAACGTGTACGAATCCCGAGCTACAGTGTTTACCCATCACATCAAAATCATATTTTTTTTAGTAAATTGGAACAAATTTTCAAGAAGTAAACTGTGATGCATTCACGCCTATGACAAAATCAAACCAAAATACCAGTGTTCTCGTCAGTGCCATTTCTATAATCAGCGGTGGTATTGGAGTATGAAAATCCAACTCCGGCAGGTGATTCCAAAAACAAGGTGTTTGCCACTGCCAAAAGATAGATTGAAATGACAGTTAATAAGCAACATCAATTAAAATATAGTTTTTACTGTTCATGATAATGATGTTGAGATTTCTGGTTTGTAACTGTGATTTTTAACATCAACCTTTCAGATCAAACTTCACGATTCATTATCAGGATCAAATTCCATGAGAAAAGAATGCTATCCTGATGATAGATCATGCAATTTGATCCGAAAGTCGATGTTAAAAATCACACACAATTACAAATCAGAAATCTTAACATCAAGAAACATCAATTGTGAAGAAAATAAACAAAGGTGTGGGTGGATATTGAAAATAAGACCTTGGTTCCATGCATACTGATTACTAGAAAGAGTGGCACCATCAGGCTGAACACGGAAGGGCCCCAACTCCGTCATTGCTCCCACTCCAAAGGATGAGCATCCCGGCCCTGAAATATCATGTCTTTATTAGCTTTGCAAAATGAAGGATTAATGATATCAGATTTCAATAATTTAAGAAACTATTGCTGTTGTTTTTGAATTTCGGTTGTGTGAACTTTTATCGTCAATGTTTTGGAGATTAGATCTATAATATCTTGATGATGGATCACGGAAACTGTGATCCAATAATTTGATACTAAAAATTTCACAATGCAATGAAAGATTCCATGATATGAAGAGTAACGCAGTAATTACCTCCATTGAGCCAGAGGAGGAGAGGCTTCGTAGAAGGGTCTTGGGTGGCCTCAGCAAAATAGTAGAACAGAGCTCTGCCCGCCTGTGCATCCACCGTCACGTATCCCGAATAATGTGCAAATGTTACATTTGATGGCTGGCCAGGCAGAGAAGTTATCTTGTCATTCTCCTGCAGGCCGTCTTGACCGTAAATGTGATCGAAGTTAATGGAAGGAGGCGTCCATTCTTGCGTCTGCCTTTCCACCGCAGACCTCCTTTTCTCCAAAAAATCTGAGAGAACTCGACGCCGACTGAGCTGGTGAGAAGGATCGACCAACAGGGTGAAAACTAACATTAACAACAGGGTTATGAAATTTTTCATCTTGAATGGATGATAAAACTCAGATTGCCTGGACAGCAAGAGAGCCTGGTATAAATAGAGGTGATCATGATTAATTGAGATTCAACAGCTGGCTAGGCAAGTGTTTATGCGGAGCAAACAATGCAATCGTAGGCAAAGAACGGCAGCGGCCTTGTTCTATCGTCAAGTACAGGGACTAAGTATAATCCGACTCTATGTTGATAGCCATTTTCTCCCCCGGAGCTTCCGCCTTCGAGGTTGGTTGTCTTTCACTTTGTGCGGGACATTCATGGTTTGTTTTATGTTCTTGCGTGAAAACCCACATTTTGTTTGTTTTTTTCACTGTTATCTCTTCAGTGATTTGATTGTTTTTTTTATTGCGCCAGTTGGTTCTTATTATGAGAATTTTTTTGGTTTGACTGCTCTTTAGCTGATAGGCTATTTGTTTGAAATTTTCAGCGGGATTTTCATTAGTCCAGCCGTAAATAGAATTTCTCAGCGCTGGAAATTTTTCATTCAGCGACGAGTTTCCGACGGTTTTTATGATGACGTCAAGTTTGCTAATTACGTGGGTTAGCGGTGGTGGAGTTAGTTGCCTCGGTACACAAAAGCAGAATGTTAAGTGTTTATTTGTGTGAGGGTTAATGCATCCTGACATGGTTGAATGATGGCGGCGTAGGAAGTAAATGCAATATTGAATGTTGCAGTGTGGGAAAGTATATTGTTTTTTGTTGCATTGTCGAATGAGCCACTATGGTGTTGGTTTGATAGCAGAGTATTGAAAAAATCATCGTCTTCATCTCCGTTTGATAGCAGGTTGGAGGGTTTTAACACTGATGTGCTCGCAATTGTGCGACAAAATATATTGATTAAGTTGCATTGTCGAAAGAGCCATTGTGGTGTTGGTTTGATAGCAAACTATTATAAAAATTGCCATCTTTGGCTTTGTTTTCTAGTAGATTGGAGGGTTTTAAAACTGTTGTGCTTCAAAAGCTGTAAATTGTTTTACATGGGTATTTTGCATAAATGATTAATTTATTGTTCATGTCTTTCGCTCTTTGCTTATTGTTCCTTGTTATATGTTTGTATCTTTGGCGTTATACTCATTTTGTAGACTTCAAAGAGATTATGACTCTGTATGGATGGAGAAATTGCAGTTAAATCTTCTTTCTCTCGTCAAAAAATATGGTTAGGGTTAGTAATTTTTTTTCCCTTCACTTCTTGTTTGTAGTTATCTCTGTGCATCTTTGGCATTATATCCATTACCATATGAGCAATTGCAGTTATATCTTCTTTCTTTCATCAAAAAATATAGTTAGGGTTAGTAATTTTTTTGCCATTCGTTTATTGTTTGTAGTTATCTTTGTGCATTTTTGGCGTTATACCCATTAACATAGGAGTAATTGCAGATTAACATAGGAGTGATTGCATATATATATATATGTCGAGGATTAAAATGAAAGCATAAAGATATATTCAAGATAAAATTAGTTTAGTGGCTGTTAAGTGTTATTCTAATAGCTCTTTTACAATTTATGTATTTGTCTATAATATTTAGTGCCAAGTAATGTAGTTCGAATTTTCAATTAAGTTTGTGGCATTATACCCATTTTGCATAGATTATTGGTACCCATTAGCTTAACAAGTTCTACTTAATGTGGGTTTTCGTTCATCTGTCATTTATGTCCGATTCTTAACTGTTATTCTAACACCTCTTACAACTATTACATAGACAGCTTGTCTTGTACCGATATGTTTCATGATATTCTTTTTCCCTCATTTGTTTGAAGCTCCTTATAATAAACTATTAATTGCCATGGTTATTTTGTGTGGATGAAACATGCTATGTGTCTTGTATGAATATGTTTCATGATATTCTTTTTTTCTCAACTATTTGAAGTTCCCTATAATAAACTACATTCTTCATGATATTATTTTTTTCAGTTCCCTATAAAAAACTGTTCATTATCATAGTTTGCCTCTTCTATTCTCCATATTTTAAAGCTCTATTTAATGTGGGTTTTCAAACATCTATCATTTTCATGTGATTGTTAATTGTTTTTCTAATAGTTCTTTTCTAATTTCCTTTTTTTCTATAATATTTAGTAGCGAATAAGTGGTATTCTAATACCTCTTATACAATTACTCTATTTATCTTCAATCTTTGTATCTGTCTATGTTTCAGAGCATTGATTTTCACAAATGGGTATTTTGCATAAATGAATAATTTATTGTTCATGTAATTTCGATCTCTGCTTATTGTTCCTTGTTATATGTTTGTACCTTTGGTGTTATACCCATTTTGGAGACTTAAAAGAGATTATGGCTATGTATAGATGGAGAAATTGCAGTTGAATCTTCTTTCTTTCATCAAAAAATATGGTTTGGGTTAGTAATTTTTTCTCCCTTCATTTATTGTTTGTAGTTATCTATGTGCATCTTTGGCATTATACCCATTAACACAAGAGCAATCGCAAATTAACATAGGAGTGATTGCATATATATATGCAGAGGGTTAGTATGAAAGCATAAAGACATTCAAGATAAAATTAGTTTAGTGGCTATTAAGTGTTATTCTAATAGCTCTTTTACAATTTCTATATTTGTCTATAATGTTTAGTGCCAGGTAATGTAGTTTGAATTTTCAATTAATTTTGCATGGCGTTATACCAATTTTGCATAGATTATTGGTACCCATTGGCTTAACAAGTTCTACTTAATGTGGGTTTCTGTTCATCTGTCATTTATGTGTGATTCTTAAGTGTTATTCTAACACCTCTTACAACTGTTACATTTACTGCTTGTCTTGTACCAATATGTTTCATGATATTCTTTTTCCCTCATCTATTTGAAGCTCCTTATAAAAACTTGTTAATTGTCGTGGTTATTTTGTATGGATGGAACATGTTATGTGTCTTGTATGAATATGTTTCATGATATTATTATTTTTTCAACTGTTTCAAGTTCCCCATAACAAACTGTTCTTCATGAAATTCTTTTTTTTCAGCTCCCCCTAACAAACTGTTTGTTATCCTTGTTTGCCTCTTCTATTCTCCATATTGTAAAGTTCTATTTAATGTGAATTTTCAAACATCTGTCATTTTTCTGTGATTGTTAAGTGTTTTTCTAATAGCTCTTTTCCAATTTCCCTTTTCTATAATATTTAGTAGCGAATAAGTGTTATTCTAATACCTCTTATACAATGACTCTATTTGTCTTCAATATATATATGTGTATATGTATATGTCTATGTTTCGAAGCATTGATTTTCACATACAGTTCACATTGTATGTATATATATGTATGTATATATATGTATGTATGTATGTATGTATATGTATGTATATATATATACACACATAGATATATATTTTCTTATAGTTCTTTTACAATTTCCCTATTTGTCTATAATATTGAGTGTAAGATAATTTAGCTCAAATTTAGAATTGACAAGCCAACTGTCACATACATTGCTTGTCTTTTATCAATATGTTTCATGATATTCTTTTTCCCTCATATGTTTGAAGATCCCTGTAACAAATTATTCTATTGTTCTTGTAAGAAGGATTGTTTTCAATTTTTTAAATTATGAGATTTTGAGGTTTTCAATCATCTGTCATTTTCCTGTGATTCTTAAGTGTTTCGCTCTAATTTTTAATCTTTCACCAAAATTTTTATATGTGGACATGTACGTATGTGAAATTACTTACCAAAAACATTCAAAGTGAAGAACCTAGTTCAAATGAAGAACCGAGTTCAAGTGAAGAAATTGTTATATAGATTTGAATTTGGAGTGTATTCGTGCTTACTTGAAATTCTATCAGTATCTTGACAAGGTGTAGCAACAATTTCTTCACTTGAACTGGGTCAACAAAAGAAATGTGAGTAGTAACAAAGGATTTTTGTGAGTATTTTCTATCCTACGAAATGGTCAAAATACGTCTTCTTGATAGTCCATCCTATGATCTTGTCCTAACTTAAATCTCTTTTCTATCGATCTTGAGTTGAATATTCATCCATATTTAAAAGTTTTATTTAATGTTGGTTTTCAATCATCTGTCATTTTCTTGTGGTTCTTAAGTGTTTTCCTAATAGTTCCTTTTGTAATTTCCCTATTTGTCTATAATATTTTTTAAACCTCTTTTATGTCTCTCAAGTTGAATATTTTTCCATATTTAAAAGTTCTATTTAATGTTGGTTTTCAATCATCTATCATTTTCTTGTGGTTCTTAAGTGTTTTCCTAATAGTTCTTTTTGAATAATTTTATAGCTTTCCTATGAACATGTTCCACATGCTACACTATTAAATGCTTTGTTATTAACAAGTTCTAAATGGAATGTTGTTGAATACTATGGTTGAATTGTATCCATATACTGGTAACCCAAACAATAGCTCTAGATGCTATTTTTGTTAGTCTCCAGTATATTCCCATCTGATCAACATAACGCCAAAGATGTACACATATAACAAGTGATCATTGGAAATACCTTGCAATTTCTATTGATACAATAATATAGATGAAAAATGTAGGCATACAAACATTGAATATCTTTACAGTTTTATACTCACCCTTTGCACATACATATATATGCGATTGCTCCTATATTGTTTTAGTCTTAAAGAAGGATATGTGGGTGCAATCGTATGTAAATGTTTGTGTACCATGAGAATCAAAATGGTCAAATGTATTATCACCCTTTATAGATACTATATATGCAAGAGTTCCTCTATATCTCTATTTTTTAAGAAAATATCACATGTGAGGGAAATTGTGTGTGTATGTGTGTGCATCATGACAATCGAAAGGGTCAAATTTTTTAAATCAAGACACTCAATTTAATAGTAAAAAAAAGCCTAGGGTATATAGGCACAAAAAATACAACATTGAAGATAGCTACACAACTTTGAACTAATTGAATGCATCAAATACTATATTCTCATGATTATCGAATATAGGAAACATGCAACTATAATGTTCAAAACATGTTATTATTCTCATAGGCATCCATGCATATAGATTTATATACATATTGATGGACATATATATGTATACAGTTATACCTTTATGTGTGTGTGTGTATACAAATATATATACATACACACACACACACATCAATTTCTAGTAGCTGCAACTGTATATTTAGAATACTACATGTGTTTCAATGTCATATACACAACTAGAAAACCAGCCAAATGTTTGAAAGGTAGTTCTATAGATTAACATTGTTGTGTGCCTATTTGCATGCTGAATTATGGGCATTTCATACTTTTCTTGCTCGGGGGTTTGAATAGAGCCCATACGGCTTCATGATGCCAATATGGTAGGGAGGACAACGAGTGTGGGTTTTGTGTTTTTACCTTTTACGTCAAATATATCTTGCTAGATAGATAAATATGTACACAAATCGTTCCATACACTTGGCTTCCAAAAACATACTCTACTCTGCCCATTGGATTTCTCCATGTGTGTACAACTATCCTTTCAACTTATGCCATCCATTATTTATACATAGTTGTTTACCGGGATACCAATTTCCCCCAAAATTATTACAACATTTGCATTATGTTATTCTAAATGTATTTGTAGGAAATATACCATTGCAATCAAAGGAATGATATATTAAAATCATCAATTTATTGCAATTTTAACATTGTATCATACATATATAAAACTCCATCAAATTCTCCACTGGTCTTTTCTACTTTTCTTGCTTGGGGATTTTGCTTAAGACCATGAGTTTTCATGATTTTCACATAGGGTTCACATTGCATACAATTCTCTTTCAAGTGATTTTGCAATGCAGTTTTCTAAACATACAGTTATAGATGTGATTAAGTGATAGGCTATTTGTGTGTTCAAAATTCCCGCAGGGATTTTCTTTAGCCCAGCCATGAATAGAATTTCTCTTGGCCGGAATTTTTTCGACTGACGGAAAGTTTCTTGGGGTTTTTAATGAAGATGTGAAGTTTTCTAACTACGTGGGTTGGTGGTGGTGGATTTGGTTGCCTTGATACGCAGAAGTAGAATGGTAAGTGTTTTCTCGGGTGAGGGTTAATATATTGTTTTTGGTTGCATTTTCGAACGAGTTGATGGAACCTTAATTCTCATGTCCCATCTTAAACCCTTGTTGCATTTAGGAGGGTTTTAGAATTTATTTCCTTAATATAAATTGAGCGTTATATTTGGTTGTTGATCCCCTATAGCTCGCTGCCGGTCGCTATTTTAATACTTTCTAGTAGGCAGCCGGTTTCCTCATCATGAGTTTTGAAAAACTAAGCTATGTTATGACTTTGGGGTTCTCAAGAGCTCTTATTTTATCCATCATATCATTCTAGGAAGTCCCCTCCATCAAAACAACTTATTGAGCACGTGTGTTAAAGTTTTCACTTAAGTTCAACCAACCTTATGTCCTTATTGCTCATCGTTGATCACTTTTGGGATATATGTTTTAAACTAGAGACGATCGATGAAGTGATATCTCTTTGATATCACTCATTGTGAATTGATTATGGAACTCTTGTTTGATATTAGCGATGAGTGAGGTTCTTAAGGGATCACTTATCACTAATGATTTTGAGTTCTTAAAATTGTAATAGCGATAAGAGATGACTTCTCACTTTATTATCCTAGTTTCATCGGCCATCGCCAGTATGTTGTAAAGGGATTGTTTACAATTAGTAATGAGCAAGATGATGAGTTCCCAATTATATCGCATCTCATGGATTTGTTTTGAGTGTGAAGGTTATGATTAACGATGAGCAATATGGTCCCTTATGAGGAGCTTTCTCTCACTAATTTGACTACATCCTATTTGCAATTTCTATTGTGTCATTGATCGTTATGCAGGTGTATGTGTCAAACTATGGTGTTTACATCTCTTGTCGCTGATAAAGATGGAAGAGAATGAAGTGAACCAATGATTGGTGAAAACTACTACATGAAGGGGAAACATGTCAGAATCTTAGGGATTTCATATAAAGTAGAAAGAAAAGTAGCAAGGTGGATTATCAACCATTGATACATTTTTAAAGCCGAAGGATCAACGATCAAGATTCAAAATTGAACGACTACTTGTCAGTTCACTCACACAAGCTTACTATCAAATATTAATGGTGACATGCTCCCCTCTCGGCCGTAACTGAAAGTAGATATCCAGTTTATCGTGCATCCTAGTTCACTAGCTAGCAGAAAAAATACCAGAGGCTGAAGAATTTGCAAGGAAAGCTCCAGAGATTATCTGCAACTAGGGTGACATAGCTTTTGTCTGGGTAAGCAAAACTGATACTTCCTATTAATTAAGGTAGTAGGATGAATGACCATGAAAGTTGATGAGAAAATTGATGGAAAATGCAATTTAGTCTTTTTCTTGGTGATTTCAATTTGATAATTGAGCCTTGTCTAAATTGTGAAGAAAATTGTCCTGTTGAACATTAGAGTTTTATCTTGTCATAATTGTGAAGGGTTTTGTTTAACCGTAAAGAATTGTAAACCCTAGTCTCCATTTGTGTTACAAACATGAGTGACCTAGAGCCTAGTGTGTCTAGTGTTAGCCCTGAAAGAAAACTAAAGAAAAAGAGGGTCAAAAGACCTAGAACTCAGCTTGCTTCAACTAAAGTCAAGCCCAAACTAGTAGTTGTGTCTAACCCTTTTCCTAGTACTCTTGCGGCTTCCACAAGGTCCAAAAGTGTAGAGAAGGAAGAATTTTTTTTTATGCAAGAAACTTCTGGAGGTATCAGAGAGGGATGGTCATGAATTGGTAAAAGGCCCACAAGACAAGTTGTTACCACTAGGTTGATTGATAATACTGGCGAGATTGGTGAGAAACCCCAACCCCAGAGTGGATGGAGATTGTTTAAGTATGCTTTCAATAGGATAAATTCTAGTAAGCTTGCATGCTTCTTGTGGGGATTGAACCTGGGAAAGTTAGTAGTTCCAAATGTGTTTGTGGAGGTTGATTTAATGATGGAGCTAGCAAGGCACTATGACCCTACTGACAAGAAAATCAAGAGTGAGAATGGTAATATAATTCTAGAGGTGACTAAGGATAAAATGTTGGATGTGTTTGGGTTGAATCCCAATTACACTACAAAGTTCAGGCGTGCTGACTTGTATGCTTAGTATCAAGGGAGAAAATTTGCATATAGAGAAGCAAAACTTGTTCGACATAGAAGGAATAGGAAAAATTTCACTATTCAAGATATCAAGCCTTTTTAGTGTGAAGAATTTGAAGATTATTTCAAGAACAGTTATTATTGTCTGAACCGAGTGCTAGCTCAGGATTTTGAGGTTAGAATAGCCCCTGATTTGTTAGTGATGGTGGTAGATATACAAGAATATAATCAAAGCATTGGTTTTGATTATGCTAACTTTGTTGCCCAATAAATTCATGAGGATTTTCTTAATTTTAAAAGGGAATCACTCCCTCTATCTTTCCCTCATTATTCCTTACTGATGCACATGCTCTTGTAGGAAGGAGATTATGAGTGGAAAAGAAAATTGAATTTGAGGATTGTGAACAGTAAAAATGAGGCTATCCTTGTGCAAATGTGGACATACATTTGGGATCAAGATTGCTCCAATTCTAACTACATTTTGTTTTCCAATGTTTTAAGACATGGTATCTTAGAGTCATTGGGTGTGGCACCTAGATTTAGACTTTCTCTAGAAATCAAAAATGTCATGCGCCCAATGGATATACCAGGATCTGCAACCACACATAATTGGGCTAACTAGTTGTTACATTTTGAATATACTTTGATCAGGGTTTATAGAGCTAAAGTAGTGCCCCATTGTTTACCCTTGTATGTCTCAGAAAGGTTGGATTTCATGGAGCTCATGTGGAAAATGGTTGTCTTGGATTTTGAAATGTTTAGAAAGGACAAAAAGGGCTCTGCACTATACCCTCAATGCTCTTTTGCTTATTTTAAGGCCACTGCCCTTGAAGGATATGAGAAATTGGGCATAATGGTTAGTAGTCTCAGAATGCCTATAGATGTGCTTAGATTTTTTGATCCAGAAGGATTTGTGGCAACAAAGAGAAGACAAAAGAACTGAGGCATCATACATCATGAGTTTTTCTATAAAGATGATGTACTAAGGAATCTGGCAAGTGATGAGGCTATTATGGATAGGAAAAGGGAATGGACAACTATGACAAACCTTGAGAAGAAGATTATGAAAAAGAATTCCTTCTATATATGTCCATACAATGAAATTGCAAACCCCTTGGAGAGGGCCTTTACTATGATAACGAACTATTAGTCTGGTGGATTTAAAGTAAAAGTAAAGGAGGCTATAGGCAAAGCCTAGGTCCTCTTGGAACAACAATGACAACAATAGGCTATGGATATCCCAGAAAGGCTTGAAGATGTTTAGGAGGTCAGGGAGGAACAAGTGGCAAAACATGTGCCAGGAAATGAAGAAATTGAGAAAAAATTTCCCCTTCCCCATATTGAAGAGACTCATAGTTCAGATGTTCCTCTTGACAGGATTGTCTAGTGGCATTATGATAGAGAAAATGATGATGATCCCAAAATTAGGGAGTGTGATGAGTTCTTGGCTGATGATAAATTTGTGTAGACCAAAGAGTTTTAGGAGTTTATGATTGAACAAAGGAGTAAGGAAATAAAAGAGAGACTAGAAGCAGCTCGAGTTAATGTTGAACCTTTTCATCAGGAGGAAGCTGGGAAAGAAGAGGAAGAGAAGATTAAAGCTGAAATTGCAGGGTGATCCCAGAATAGTGGTTTACAATTTTTGGCCAAACTGGATACTGAAATTATTATTTTTAACTAAATCTTCACATTCGAGCACCTATAATGGCTAAACCGTGAGGAATTTGAAGATGATGCAAACTAGAGTCTTGTCACATTTTGTCTATAGATCTTAAAAATATTTTTTTCAAAATTTTTGGAATCAGATTGTACTTCTTTTTCCATCTCCCAAAAAAATTGGCTTTTTCTAGAAAACAACAATTTTAAAAAGTGACACACACCGTATAACGTATAACTTTTTTTCCATGAAGGATACAATTCTAATTCTTTCAAATTTAGATTTGTAACTCCGATATCTAGTGCTTCCACTTAGTTAGATAGTTTATTATTGAATAATTTTTCCTTAATCAAGTTTCGAAGTCAAACCAATTACAATTCAAACATAGTGCGACCGTATAACGCGTAACTTTTTTTGTATATATCAAAATTCAATTTTTTTTTGTTGGATCAAGGAATTCAATATCTAGTGCACTCATATTTTTCATTTTCTTTTTGATAATCTGCTATTTTTCCACATGTGTAGAACACAGACCTTCATTTTTGATGAAAAACCTATGTTTAATAAAACTAAAAAAACAAATACATAATAAAACCAAAACATATTAAAATTATATTCATTGGATAGCTTGTTTTGAGGGCTACCTGATTCCAGCTAGGTTTGTGAAGATTCCTCCATTTTCATCCTCAACCCGAGCTCTGAACTACTAAAATTTAGGTTTTTTTTGTGTCTCAGGGGGGGATGAGGGATAAGGGAGGTTTGTACGAACCCCTAGGGTTTGAGCGAACCCTTAGGGGTTTGCTCGAACTAGGGTTCATTTGAACCCCTCCAAAAGGGTTCGAACGAACCCCTTTGCTATGCATTTTTTTGGGTTTTTGGTGGTCAAAATTCAAAGGGGTTCGGTCAAACCCTAGTTCGGGAAAACCTCTAATGGGTTCGCTCAAACCTATAGGTTCATACAAACCCCCAAAATCACTTCTTTTGCTTTGTGGTCATTTTTTGTGAGTTTTCCTTGCTCACTTGAATTGTAAACCACTATTGTGGCTTCACCCTGCAGCCATTACTCCTACTGAAGCCCAAAGAATTGTTAAAGATAATGGAATCATGCTATTACCATAATGTACTATCATAGTTGCCATTTCCTATGATGCAATGAGAAGAGATCCTCAAGCTTTGATATCTAAAGATCAGTTTGAGAATAAAGTATTTGGTTCTGGGTATAGTCCAAAGCTGCATACTCTTGCAATTTGGTCTATGGAACCTAATACTAGCAAACCTGAGGTTTCTTGGCCTATTGAAGAAGTCATGGGTTCACTAGTGGTCAAAAGAGCTACTAACATAACTCCAATCCAGACAGCTGAATTAACTGCACATGCTGCAATGCTTAGTGTGGACACTGCACATATTTCTCAAAAAAATAATGAATCTTTGGTTAAGGAATATAATAAGGCTTTGAATGAATTAAGTCAAATGATTGCTACCATTCAAGCTACCCAAAAGACAGTAACTCAGCCTTCTCCCTCTTCCTCATTTGATATGTCTACACAAGATAGGGAAACTTTGGCCCTCAAAATTGATAATTTGAAAGGAAAGTTGATTGCTAAAGAGGAAAATGTCAAGCAGGCCAAACTAGAGACAGTTAGGGTGGCCAATGAAATTTGTAGAGATGTGCTTAAGCATAGAGTAACAAAATTGGTCTGCAGGGCTAATGAAGTATGGGCCATGTATAAAAACATTCATGAGGCAAATACAAAGTATTTGCAAGTATAGGAAGCCTTTAGGAATGAGTGGGATAAAAAGATGACTAGGGTAAGTGCTTTGAAAGAGATGATGCCAAAAATAAAGGAGGATCTAGAGGCACCCACAAATATTCCTGACATCTTGAAGACTATTGACTCAATAAATGAGGTAACCACTTTCCATAGAAAATTGGGAATACAACTCCAAAGCAAGTTGAAAATATTCAAGGAAATGGAGAACCATGGCATGCCTCAAATATTGAAATTCAAAGGTGAATTACATCCTTTTGACACCTAGAAGGAAGATTTGGGAGGATTGCTTGAAGCTACTATGATGCATTTGTTTGTTACTGATTACCTCTTGCTCAATTCAGACATTGATATGATGCTAGAGATTGAGTAAAAAATGGATATATTTGTTAAGGAAGACATAATTTTAATTGATGCAAGATACTCCCAGTATACTACTAAGGTGCAAGATTTATTGAATGTTAAATGGCCCACTGAGGAGGAATACAATGTTTGGTTGGAGAAGTATACAAAGTGAATAAGGAGAATAATGGACAGGAGAAGAATAATACATAGCTTGAAAATAGTACAAATTAGGCTTTTGGTATAACATGGTAAAATATTATTCTCTCCTCAACGATCAAAGTAATTAGCACGCAGTGCTAATATGGATCAAATAGTTTTTGACCTTTTTCTATTTTCTTTGCCTTGCTTTGTAAGTTTTTTTTTGTTTTTATTTCCTTACAGTTGGCATTTGGAGCACGTGGAGAATATCTTATAACTGCTGTAACAAAATAATGATGTCTGTTAAGGTGGGACCTATTTTCCACAAATGAACTAAGGATATTTCTGCCTCATGTTTATTTGCTTCACCTAAAAACTGAAGCGTAACTAGGAAGGGAATATTGTTGTAAGCGGTCCTATGAGATCATGATATGTGTGCTAACTGGTCTGAGGCTTGTTTTGCTCCTTCATCTCTATAAGAAGGAATTTAGGACCAGAAGCATGAGAGTTAGAAATTTTTGAGTTGATACTTTTAGTATTATCAAGAAAATACGAAGCAAGTTTTAGAGTCTTTGTTTTAAGTTCATCTTGGAGTTCATACTTATGCATGCATGTAAGACTAATAATAATATAGAATTTTATAATATAGATTAATAGATCGAGTTTCATGGTTATTTTCTCTCCCTATATGTATGTTATGAGTTATGATTGAAAGTACTCAAGGATTTCTTTCATTTGTCTTTGTCATTATCTGATGGATGTTTAGTTTCATGTTTTCCTATTGATTCAATGAATTGATGTAAATGCTTATATGATAGTGATAACTTATAATTACTATGTGCTAGGATATTCGTAAGAAGTGATAGTACTGAAGTCACAGAGAAATATTGTTATGCAAGATTTCTTGGGATTATATGTGTTATTATTTGAATTGTTATCAGTTTATGTCAAAGGATATTGACTCTGTGCTCTGGATAAAGACATTGGTTCATGTGGGATATTAGTGTTACATTTACAGTATTGATTCATCAACTACTCAATCTTTTAACCATAAAATTTCAAAAGGAACACTTTTGTTATTCATTCTTTTAGGTGTCTTTTCTCTCATAATAAACTCATATAACATTAGCATAATAAGCTTCCAACTTATTTAATGTTACTATTAAGTGGTATCATGAGAGGTATTTGTTATTAACAATGTATTTGGTTGCAATTGTAAGAGGTTTTTTTAGGTATACATTATGGGATCACCCTCCTGGGTTTCACAAATCCTAAAGAGTAGGAATAGAAGCTTAGCAACCTCTATTCATTCATTGGCCAATCCCTTTCGTATTATTGATAATTGGAAATGGAAAAATCCATAGGAATGTCTAGAGATCAGTTTGGTTCTTAAAAAAACCAACAGATTGGTGACTCTGCTGGGGACTAGCTAATTCCAAAAGTCTCTAAGTTCAGATCAAGTACAACCAGAGTTAGTTGCTCATTGTGAATATTCCTTGTTGTTTAAGGAATAATCAATTTTAAGTTTATTGCATTAGTCCCATTATACTAGGTCTTATGCACCAGGTATTATTTCATTCTGCCATTGTCTATAAGGTAATGTTTAAAATCTTTTCTGGAGTAACAAGTACACAATCAAATTGCAATCACTTTTTGTTTCCCAGTATCCTAGGTGGCAACTCTGAGTTCTCTAGTACCAGTGTGAAGATTAACTCTCCAAAAGAAAATAACAAAAAGGATTTTGTAGTACTTGACATTATGAGGAAGACCAAGAGCTATGCAAAGAAGCATCCTGAGTAGAAGGCAGAATCTGAACCTACAAAGGAAAAGCAACCTGAATGGGTCAGGAAACGTTCTAAATCAAGTAAGTCTGTTGATTCCCATTTTGGTATATCTCCTAATTTTCATGTTGATATAACTAGTGCAAGTGTCCATGAAGAAGGACATAATGTTCAAGAGTCTAACATAGATCAGGGAAGTTTTCCAGTAGAAGAAATTTTTGATAATGAGTTAAATATCTCAAGACAGGAGGATAGGTGGGAGTTTTGGGAGAAGAATAAGAAATTCTCTTAGTCCTCAACCCATGGAATTGGGTCCTTTTTCAATGGAAATAATTTTAAGCCACGAGGTAAATCCCTTGATGAACTAGTCCATTTTTCTCTTGAGGAAGATCTGGATGACCAACCTTACTTTACCCCTACCCTGAGTGAACATGGAGATATTCTAGAAAATGAGGAAGATATAAACAATGTCATGAAAGCCATTGAAGAAGAAGATTAAGATTCCAAGAACAAGAAGAAAGAAGAAATAAATATTTGAAAGAAAAGTAAGATAGGATTAGAGCTAAGCAAATCGAGAGAGATGCTAGAAGAAAAAATTTGGAGAAGATGAGAGAGGAGGCCGCAAGGCATAGAACCTCTAAGGAAAATATTTCTAAGATGACTGATGATATCCCTGGAGTAACAATCACAATGGGAGCTTCAACTACTGGTACTTATACTACGTCTGTCTCAATGAATAAAGCCTCTGATCCTCCTATTATTACTAGGAAAACATAATTTGTAGATCATGGGAAGAGACCTATTGACCCACCCAAGAAAACTACATTCAAAACCAATGATAAAACCAATAATTCATTTACTGAAATCCCCACAAATAAATCCAAAATTAATCCAACCCCATCTGACATACCTCCAAATCCTGAGATACTAAGGTTGTAGTTGGAGGGTGAAAAGCTAAGAGAAGATTTGAAAAAAGCTGAAATGATAGCCGCTAATGCTGAAGTGGCTAGAAAGATTGCATTCCTTCAAATTTCCACTAATATACCAGAAGCTTCGAGTTTTGGAGATACTGATAGTGAGTTTCAAAAAAGGAAATCTAATGGACATACCCTTGGGGGAAGTGGTGGTGGAAATCATGGAAATGGTGGCAGAGGAGGAAATAAGAATGATAAGTCTTACTTCAAAGATGATGAGGGAAGTAAGAAAGAAGGAGGTGATGGTGAAAGTGGTAAGGAAAGGGATGGTAGCCACTTTGATAGTAGGAAAGATGATGAACACAAAGATTATCATAGGGATAGACATATTAGGAGACCGCTCCAAGTAGACAGATAACAACAGTTGTGTTTCACTAGAATACCTAGCTATCCCAACCCATTTCCTAAGATTTTAGGCTTTCTCTAGTCAAACTCTCTGGAAATAATGCTTTGAGTGGTGAAGACCACCTCAAAGCATTCACTAATGTTATGGATGAATTTGAGGTAGAAACAAAAGATTTCATGATGAAATTATTCATGTAGTCTCTTGTTGAGGATGCAAGAGAATGGTACAAAAGTTTACCTGCTGAGAGTATTGGCTCTTGGGAAGAGGTCACCAAGGTTTTTAAAGAACAATATGGTGATAAGATTGGTTCAAGTTTTCTGTTGAATCAATTCAATAATATTGTAAAAGGATCGAATGAATCTATTGTTGAGTTTAATACAACGTTTCAAAGGGCTAGAAAAAGGTTGCCTCCTCATTTACACTTAAATGATCATGCGTGTTTGGTAAAGTACTGCAATGATTTGGATGCAAATTAGATGAGTTACTATTTGCTAGATAAGCATCCTTAATCTTTAAGAGAAGCTTTTAAGATAACAGAACATATTGAAAAATCAACAAAACAACTGGTAAAGTTGGCAGACAAGATGATCTGAGACTTTTCAAAACTTTGAAAAGGGAAGAAAAGAATTCAAACACTAAACGGGGAACCATTGAAGACAATCTTGAAAGCTTCATGAAAACTATCAATGATAAAATTGAAAGGAAAGAGAAGGCCCTACCAAGAAATTATCAAAGGAATGAAAGACCCCCTAGGTTGCAAGACCACCCTTACAATACCAATTGGTATAATGGGAAGCTTGTGTCAAATAATCAGAGGAATGCCCAAAACAAAGTTCCTCCAGACCTTCTGCAAAAGAATTTAGGAAATTTTGTTGAAGATACTCCTTGGTGTATGACTTGCCAAATGCCACATTCCTCGTGCGACAATGTGTAGTAGCACAAATGGTGGAAGTAGAAGATAGCATGCGTGAGGAGTGTGATCAACAAGATCAAGAGGAGGATGATGTGCTTATGATTATGGGTGATTTTGATATTGCTTATAGTGTTCTTCTGATGAAGATGCTTGTGAACTAGATGTTGACAATCAAAGAAAAATTGCTAATACATATCATCAACAGGTTCTTTCAGATGAAGATGACACTAGTAATGATGAGGCTTACAATTTGGAGGAAATTGAAGATGGTGTCTCATTAAGAAGACCTTCTATGAAAGAGTTTGCAAAGTATACAATAGTCTTAGCCACTCAAGCTAGAGGTTCTAATCATTTGAGAAATAGAACTGTTAGAGGTGAACAAGATAATCCTGTTGGTCTGTTCATCAAAGAAAAAAAGGCTAAGGGAAAGGAACATGAAAATGATAAAAAAATAGAAGCTGTCAAAGATAAAGAAGACAAGGGAAATAAAATTTGGGCCCGGAGAACGGGCAAGTCAAAAGCTACTCCTGGACATAAATTTTCTGCTAAAAAATCAAAGACACAAAAGCAAGTCCCTGAAGCTATAAAGAAGGATACTAAACACAAGGATGAAGCAACTAGAAATCAATAGAAATAAAATAGCCATGAAGAAGGTATTCCTTCAAATAATTTTCCCAAATATACTCCTGTTGACATGTTTCAGTTACTTAGCCAAGTTAAAGTGTCTGTAGCTTTTCTTGAAATGATGAGGATAGAGGAACATAAAAAAAAGGTAGTGGCCCTTATCACCGACACTACTATAACTAGTAATGATGTAGTAGAACCCACTCCTTCAAAACTAAGTGATAAGAATAAAAAGGGTAAGGAAGTTGAAGGAGTAATTGTTGAGATTCCCCACATTTTTCTTGGAAATTTTGTGAACACTTTTCCAGATAAAATAGATCCATTTTTTCTTACCTTGATAGTTGGGGGGAATTTAGTAAAAAATTGTATTATTAACTTAGGTGCATCAAATAACATCATGCCAATTAAAATCATGGATGCATTAGGGTTAAAAGTTGATAGCACTCATGGTAAGTGTTATGCCATGAATGCCAGAGAAGTCCCTGTGGTAGGTGTGATAAATGAGCTTCCATATAGGTTAGCAACTTTCCCTAATAAGGAGTTTAAAATGAGTGTGGTTGTAGTTGATATCCCACCTAATTATGGAATGTTATTATCATGAAAATGGAGTGCATCTATGGGAGGCAATATGCAGTGTGATATGTCTTATCCCACATTTCCTATTGATGAAAGGAATATCCAAATAATGAGGGAATCTAAAGTCCCACATATGTTGGAACATGTCCCTGAAGATGACACAATTCTTTTCATAGATACTGACATTGGTGGGTTCAAGGAAGAGGAAGTACCAAAAGAGATTGAAAGATGCCCTGCATCTATAGAAAATGAAGTTTCAAGAATTTATCTGATAAAGAAGGTTTATGGAAGATGTACTTTGATGATGTGAGCTCTAAAGATGGATCGGGTGTAGGGATTTTATTAGTATCACCAACTGGGAGTACTTATAAGTTCTCTTTTACACTATCTTTTGTTTATACAAATAACATAGCAGAGTATGAAGACTTGTTATTGGGATTGAGACTTGCTGAAAAATATGGAATAAAAAAACTAATAGTAATTGGTGATTCTGAGCTAGTAATATCACAAGTAAGGGCTAAATATGCTTGCAAAAATAACAGACTGAGGCAATACCAGAATGTTGTTTGGCACTCCATTGAAAAGTTTGATGCTTTTGGAATAGACTGGATGGAGAGAGGACATAATAGACTTGTTGATCTACTCGCTAATGTTGCATTAAGACTTGATGATATAACTTTCATAAGAATTTCAAAGGTTGAGATAAAAACAAGGCCCTCTATCCCTGACAATGTATATAATTGGAATTTTTTTAATGATGACAAGGATATCCTTAGATTCTTAAAATGTACTGATAAATATGAAGGCCAGGAGATTGATTTTAGTGGATCTATAGAAAATACTGATGGAAAAGACACAATGTTAGGAAAAGAGGTCATCCAATTGAAAAAAAACAAAATCCCCAAAGGCCTTGTAGCTCTTGAAAGGGTTTTTGATAATCAAGAAACTAGTAAGGCCAAAGCAACTGCTGCCCACCTAGAAGACCTAGAAGAAGTGAACTTCGGAATTGAAAATTCCCCAAAGAAGGTTTATATAGGAAAAAGGATGAAACCAAAGGTTAAGGAAATGCTAATTGCCCTCTTAAGAAAATATAGGCATGTCTTTGCTTGGTCGTACGATGAATTGAAAGCTTACAAGGAGGAGCTGTTTCAATATGAAATCCCTTTGAAAGAGGATAAAAAACCCTTCAAATAGAAGCAAAGACCAATTAACCCTACATTGGCTCCCAAGATGCAAGAGGAGTTGATAAAGTTAAGGGAGGCTGGTATTATAAAACCCATTAGGCATTCTTCATGGGTATCCAATTTAGTACCAGTGAGAAAAAAGAATGGGGATATAAGACTGTGTGTTGATTTCAGGAATTTGAATGTATCCTCATTAAAAGACAATTATCCTTTACCAAAAATGGAGGCCATGTTACAAAAGGTAATAGCTGCGAGCTATTGTTAATGATGGACAATTTCTCAGGGTATAATCAAGTAAAAGTGAAGGAGTCTAAGTAGTACAAGACTACATTTACTATTCCTTGGGGTACCTATGTGTATGTAAGGATGCCTTTTGGCTTAACAAATGCTGGTGCTACTTTTAAGAGGGCTATGGATGTAGCTTTCTCAAATTTTATTGATCTATTTATGGTTGTATATCAAGATGACTTGACCACTTATTCTAAGAAAGAAGAGGATCATTGCATGCATTTAGAAAAAGTTTTTGTCAGGTCACTAGAATATGGAATATCTTTGAATCCAGAGAAATGTACCTTTGGGGTCACCGAGGGAAAACTGCTAGGACATATTGTGTCCAAGGAAGGAGTAAGGATAGATCTTGAAAGAGTAGCAACTATTGAAAAGATTCCCTAGCCAAGAAATGTCAAGGGCATCTAGTCATTTTTTGGGAAAATAATTTTTTTGAGAAGATTTATAACCAACTTTGCAGAGATTACAAGACCTATTTCCAAAATGTTGAAGAAGGGTGAAAAGGTACTTTGGAGTGAAGAGCCTAGTCAATATTTTAAGAAGATAAAACAAGCTATTAAAGAGGCTCCAGTTTTGAAGTCTCCTAAATTCTTTGAACCAATGCACATTTTCTCTTTTGCTTCTTTTCATACTATTGCTGCTATTTTACTATAGAAAAATGAGCAAGGTTTTGAATAACCAATTGCATTTTTTAGTAAATCTCTACAGGCTATAGAATTGAAGTATGACACTACTGAGAAACAAGCCTATGCTTTGGTAAAAGCTGTAAAGAATTTCAGGACTTACCTACAAGGGGCTATAGTTGTTGCTTTTGTACCAGGTGTAGCTATGAAGGGCATTTTTACTCAGCAAGAGACAACATGTAGAAGGTGTAGATGGATCAATAGGATCCAATAATTCAACATTGAAGTCCACATTACCAAGTTAGTAAGAGGACATAGCCTAGCCAAGTTGATCGCATAGGTGAATTTAGAAGCCAATCAAGTTAATCACACTAAAGTAATTGATGTTTCACCTCTCTATGATATGCAAACATGTAGATGGTGCAAAATAATTATCCAATATTTGAAAACTTTGCAATTTCTTGTTGATATGAATGAAAATGAAAAAAGAATGTTAAAATTACATGCTATCAAGTATGTGATAATTGATAATGAGTTATGTAGGAGAAGCTTGGACATATAGTACTTTTGAAATGTGTGGATGGAAAAAAAGCAGTGGAACTTTTGTAAGAAATGCACAATGGGGTGTGTGGTGGTCATTATATGCAAAAGACTACTGCACACAAGATTTTAAGAGCTGGATTCTAGCGGCCTACAATTTTTAAAGATGCTCACAAATTGTTAAAAATTGTGATGCCTATCAATGATTCTCAGGAAAACTAAAGTTTTTAGGAAATATGCCACTTAGACCTATGATAGTTGAAGCCCCTTTCTAGCAGCGGGGAATCGATTTCATTGGGGAGATACCAAAAAAATATAGTGGAGGTCGCTCATGGATTCTTGTTGCTACCAACTATTTTACAAAGTGGGTGGAAGCCATACCTATGAAGAAGGAAACAAGTAAGGTGGTAGTTGATTTTCTGTTGAATAATATTCTTGTCAAATTTGGAGTCCCTTAGAGGAATCTCAGACAATGCTATGCATTTTAGATTAGATGAATTCAAGGAATTTTGTGAGAAACACGACATACAAGTCTCTTATTCTTCACCTTACCATCCCCAAGGAAATGGTCAAGTTGAGTCTAGTAATAAGAGCTTGATAAAAATAATTAAGAGAATTATGGAGAAGAGCAAAAAGGCCTGGGATTCAAAATTAAAATTGGCACTTTAGGTAGATAGAGTGACTATGAAAAAGGCTACTGGTTATTCACCATTTGGTTTAGTATATGGTTTGGAGGTGAGATTTCCACAAAATAACTTGCTCAAGATGTACAAGTTTGTGTAGGAGTATGATGAAGAAATTTGTGATGATATGCAACACAGAATAAATAATTTGGTGCAGTTGGATGAATCTAGGAGGGAAGCTCAAGACAAAAATTTGAAGATGCAATTATAGGTTAAGCACTTATATGATAGAAAAGCTTCTCCTGGGAAGTTTGAAGTTAACAACATGGTGTTAGCCTAGAATGCAAAAGTTTAGGATAAAGGAAAACATGGAAAATTTGAAGCATTATGGATTGAACCTTACTTGATAGCTAGCACTCACGTAGAAGACTCATATTTTCTTCAGAGCTTGATAGGTGAACTTTTTGAACTGCTAGTACATGAACAGTTCTTAAAGCCATACTTCTCCTAAGTATTATCTTCCATGTACGTTCTTTTTGTATATTATGTATATAGGTGCATTTGCTTTTTTTGTTTGTTTTGGGACTTGCTACCTTGTCTGGGTAGTTCCCTGGTTTGGATCCTTTAGTTTTAATCCACATTTTGGTCTGCTCCAACCTAAGATTCTAGTGATCTCGCCATGCCTACAAGAGGCATACGTCCCTAGTCGGAGTCACTGATGGAACCTTAATTCTCATGTCCCATCTTAAACCCTTGTTGCATTTAGGAAGGTTTTAGAATTTATTTCCTTAATATCAATTGGGTGTTATATTTGGTTGTTGACCCTCTATAGCCTGCTGCCGGTCACTATTTTAATACTTTCTACTAGGTAGTTAGTTTCCTCATCATGAGTTCTAAAAAAATAAGCTATGTTATGACTTTGGGGTTCTTGATCTTTTATTTTATCCATTGTATTATCCTCGGAAGTCCCCTCCATGAAAACAACTTATTGAGCACGTGTGTTAAAGTTTTCACTTAAGTTCAACCAACCTTATGTCCTTATCACTCATCGTTGATCACTTTTGGGATATATGTTTTAAACTAGCGACGAGCGATGAAGTTATATCTCTTTGATATCGCTCATCACAAATTGATTATGGAACTCTTGTTTGATATTAGCGATGAGTGAGGTTCTTAAGGCATCACTTATTGCTAATGATTTTGAGTTCTTAAAATTGTAATAGCGATAAGCGACGAATTCTCACTTTATGATCCTAGTTTCATTTCCCATCGCCAGTATGTTGTAAAGGGATTGTTTACAATTAGCGATGAGAGAGAGGATGAGTTCCCAGTTATGTTGTATCTCGGGGATTTTTTTTGAGTGTTAAGGTTATGATTAGCGATGAGCAATATGGTCCCTTATGAGGAGTTTTCTCTAAATAATTTGACTACATTCTATTTGCAATGTCTTTTGTGTCTTTGATCATTATGCAGGTGTATGTGTCAAACTATGGTGTTTACATCTCTTGTCGCTGATAAAGATGTAAGAGAACGAAGTGAACCAATGATTGGTGACAACTGCTACATGAAGGGGCAACATGTAAGAATCTTAGGGATTTTGAGTATAAAGCAGAAAGAAAAGTAGCGAGGTTGATTATCAACCATTGATACAGTTTTAAAGCTAAAGGATCAATGATCAAGATTCAAAATTGAACGACTACTTGTCAGTTCGCTCGCGTGAGCTTACTATCAAATATTAATGGTGACATGCTCCCCTCTCGGCCGTAACTGAAAGAAGATATCTATTTTATTGTGCATCCTAGTTCACTGGCTAGCAGAAGGAATACCAGAGGATGAAGAAATTGCAAGGAAATCTCTAGAGATTATCTACAACTAGGGTGACATAGCTTTCATCTGGGTAAGCAAAAATGATACTTCGTATTAATTAAGGTAGTAGGATGAACGCCCATGAAAGTTTATGAGAAAATTGATGGAAAATGCAATTTAGTCTTTTTCCTAATGCTTTCAATTTGATAATTGAGCCTTGTCTAAATTGTGAAGAAAGTTGTCCTATTCAACAGTAGAGTTTTATCTTGTCATAATTGTGAAGGGTTTTGTTTAACAGTAAGGAATTGTAAACCCTAGTCTCCATTTGTGTTACAAACATAAGTGACCTATTAGACACTGGGAACACGAGGAGGGGGGGCGAATCAGTGTTAAATGATTTCTACTTCTAAAATAGATCAAACATTATCAACAACAATAATAGAACTTCATTTATCATTTCTAGCACAACAAATAAAAATATTCAAAACATGCAGTCTTATTAGTGAACACCATAACACCAAATATTTTTATGTGGAAACCCTGTTAGGGGAAAAACCATGGTGGAGATCAGTCCACAATGTTTACTCTATTAAAAGTAAATAAAAAGAGGAATACACTTGAATTAAGGCACACTTTCTAGAGCTCACTGCTCAAAGAGGGAGGGTCACGAATTGGTAAAAGGCCCACAAGACAAGTTGTTGTTACCACTAGGTTGATTGATAATGCTGGCAAGATTGGTAAGAAACCCCTACCCCAGAGTCGATGGAAATTGTGTAAGTATGCTTTCAACAAGTGAAGTTATAGTAAGCCTGTATGCTTCTTGTGGGGATTGAACTTGGGAAAGTTAGTAGTTCCAAATGGGTATGTGCAGGATCATCATGGAGAAAATAGGCCCTTAAGTGGCAAAAAAATCAAGAAAATCAGAGTTAGGAAACTTGACAATAAAATTTGAATACATTATCTATATTTTTTCAAAAATATGTAAGAATAGAATTTGTAGAAAATTTAATTTAGTTTCTAAACTACTAGGTTTGTTTAAAAATAAATAAATCTATTTGGTGAAAATTTGAAATTTTAATGCAGTGGTACTTAAATTTTAGGGAAAAAATAAGTAGGTGTCTGTCTGACCACCCTAACCACAATAAAATGATAATATTTTTTTATAAAATTTTAGATATAAATAAAGGGCTCATGCGATGTGGTGCATATTTTTTGTAATTTTTTCCAAGTAAATAATTAATTATGATTTTTTATTACAAATTTTTAAAAATATAAAAATCATATGTCGATCACCTTAATTTGGTGAAAACTTCATGAAATTCAAATTTTCTTTTTTAATCCTATAGTGCATAGAATGTGACACATGTTTTGGATTAAAAAAATGTGATACCGTTTGAAAGCTATAGATATTTTTCAATCAAATTCTAAGATCAATCAGGACTTTAGTCATAATTTGAATAGAAAATGAATAATAATTACTTATTAAATTCAAAGTAAAGAATAATTTATATCGGTGGAAAGCTGAGAATCTCCTTTAAAAACCCTTTTTGTTTCATCAATTTTGCGTAAAAAAAAAATCATCGGCCACATACCCATTATATTGCCACTTTTTGGCCCATCATGATCCTGCACATACCCAAATGTGCTTGTGGAGGTTGATTTAATGATGGAGGTAGCAATGCACTATGACCCTACTGATAGGAAAATCAAGAGTGAGAATGGTAATGTAAGTCTGGAGGTGACTAAGGATAAAATTTTGGATGTGTTTGGGTTGAATCCCAATTACACTACAAAGTTCAGGTGTGTTGAATTTTATGCTGAGTATCAAGGGAGAAAATTTGCATATAGAGAAGCAATACTTGTCTGACATATAAGGAACAGGAAAAAGTTCATTGTTCAAGATGCCCAGCCTTTTGAGTGTGAAGAATTTGAAGATTATTTCAAGAACACTTATTATTGTCTGAACCAAGTGCTAGCTCAGGATTTTGAGGTTAGAATAGCCCCTGATTTGTTGGTGATGGTGGCAGATATACAAGAATATAATCAAAACACTGGTTTTGATTATGCTAAATTTTTTGCCCAAAAAATGCATGAGGCTTTTCTTAATTTTAAAAGGGAATCACTCCCTTTAGCTTTCCCTCATTATTCCTTACCGATGCACATGCTCTTGTGGGAAGGAGATTATGAGTGGAAAAGGAAATTGAATTTGAGGATTGTGAACAATGAAAATAAGGCTATCCCTGTGCAAATTTGGACATACATTTGGGATCAGGATTGCTCCAATTCTAACTACATTTTGTTTGCGAATGTTGTAAGACATGGTATCTTAGAGTCATTGGGTGTGGTATCTAGATTCATACTTTCTCTAGAAGTCAGAAATGTCATGCGCCTAATGGATACACCAAGTTCTGCAACCACACATAATTGGGCTAACTGGTTTTTAAATTTTGAATATACTTTGATCAGGGTTTATAGAGTTAAAGTAGCACCCCATTGTTTACCCTTGTATGTCTCAAACAGGTTGGCTTTCATGGAGCTCATGTGGCAAATGGAAGTCATGGATTTTGAAATGTTTAGAAAGAACATAAAGGGCTCTGTGGTATACCCCCAATGCTCTTTTACTTATTTTAAGGTCACTACCCTTGAAGGATATGAGAAATTGGGCATTATGGTGAATAATCTCAGAAGTCCGATAGATGTGATTAGAGTTTTTGATCCAGAAGGATTTGTGGCAAGAAAGAGAAGACATAAGAACTTAGGCAACATGCATCACAAGTTTTTCTATAAAGATGATGTACTAAGGAATCTGACAAGTGATGAGGTTGTCATGGCTAGGAAAAGGGAATGGAAAGCTATGAAAAACCTTAAGGAGAAGATTATGAAAAAGAATGCCTTCTACATTAGTCCATACAATGAAATTGCAAACCCCTTGGAGAGGGCCTTTACTACATATGATAACAGACTATCAATCTGGTGGGTTTAAAGTAAAAGTAAAGGAGGTTGCAGGTAGAGCCTTGGTCCTCTTGGAACAACAATGACAACAATAGGCTATGGGTATCCCAAAAAGGCTTGAAAATGTTCAGGAGGTCAGGGAGGAGCAAGTGGCAGAACATGTGCTAGGAAATGAAGAAATTGAGGAAAAATTACCCCTTCCCCATATTGAAGAGACTCATAGTTCAAATTTTCCTCGTGACAGGATTGTCCAATGGCATTATGACAGAGAAAATGATGATGATCTCAGAATTAGGCAATGTGATAAGTTCTTGGTTGATGATAAATTTGTGTAGACCAAAGAGTTTCAGGAGTTTATGATTCAACAAAGGAATAAGGAAATAAAAGAGAGACTAGAAGCAACTCAATTCAATGTTGAACCTTCTCATTAGGAGGAAGTTGAGAAAGAAGAGGAAGAGAAGATTAAAGCTGAAATTGCAGCCATTACTTCGACTGAAGCCCGAAGAATTGTTAAAGATAGTGGAATCATGCTAGTACTAGAATGTACTATCATAGTTGCCATAGCCTATGATGCAATTAGAAGAGATCCTCAAGCTTTGCTATCTGAAGATCAGTTTGAGAATAAAGTATTTGGTTCTGGGTATTGTCCAAAGATGCATACTCTTGCAATTTGGTCTATGACACCTAATACTAGCAAACATGAGGTTGCTAGGCCTATTGAAGAAGTCATGGGTTCACTAGTGGTTGAAAAAGCTACTGAGATAACTCCAATCCAGACAATTGAATTAACTACACATGCTGCAATGCTTAGTGTGGACACTGCACATATTTCTCAAAAGAAATATGAATCTTTGGTCAAGGAATATAATAAGGCTTTGAATGAATTAAGTTGAATGAGTGATACCATTCAAGCTACCCAAAAGGCAGTAACTCAACCTTCTCCCTCTTCCTCATTTGATTTTTCTACACAAGATAGGGAAACTTTGGCCCTCAAAATTGATAATTTGAAAGGAAAGTTGACTATTGAAGAGGAAAATGTCAAGCAGGCCAAACTAGAGATAGTCAGGGTGGCAAATGAAATTTTTAGAGATGTGCTTAAGCATAGAGTAACCAAGTTGGTTGACAGGACTAATGAGGTATGGGCCACGTATAAAAACATTCATGAGGAAAATAAAAAGTATCTGCAAGTACAGGAAGCCTTTAGGAATGAGTGGAATAACTGGATTGCTAGGGTAAGTGCTTTGAAAGAGATGATGCCAAAAACAAAGGAGGATCCTAAGAAACCCACAACTATTCCTGACATCTTGAAGACTATTGACTCAATAAATGAGGTAACCACTTTCCATGGAAAATTGGGAATACAACTCCAAAGCAAGTTGAAAATATTAAAGGAAATGGAGAACCATGGCATGCCTCAAATATTGAATTTCAAAGGTGAATTACATCTGTTTGACACCTGGAAGGAAGATTGGGGAGGATTGCTTGAAGCTACTATGATGCATTTTTCTGTCACCGATTACCTTTTGCTCAATTCATACATTGATATGATGGTAGAGATTGAGTCAAAAATGGATATAGTTGTTAAGGAAGCCATAATTTTAATTGATGCAAGATACTCCCAATATACTACTAAGGTGTAGGATTTATTGAATGTTAAATGGCCCACTAAGGAGGAATACACTATTTGGTTGTAGAAGTATATAGAGTGAATAAGGAGAATAATGGATAGGAGAAGAATACTACATAACAAGTTCTAATTCCCAGAGGATTCGTCTGTATCAGATGAGGGCACAGACACATTAGTAACTTCAGGGTTTTCTTCTTTTTTCTTCCATATCTTATTCATCTCTTGCTTCATTTCTTTTTTGTTGACCTTTTTTACTAGAGCAAACTTCTTTCCTTTCTTACTTTCACAAACCTTTGAAACATGTCTTGGTTTATTACAATTATAGCATATGACATTTTTCTTATTACTCTAACCTCCATTTCCTCTTGATCTACATTGATTTGCTCTATGTCCAAATTTGTTATAGGTATAACAATAGCCATTAAATAATTATTCATTTCGCCTTCATTAAATCTTTTCCTCATTACTCGACTTATCATTCTCACTTGAGATTTACATTCAATAGCTTTATGTCCAACCTTTTTACATTCAAAACATTGCTCGGTGAAGGGACTAGAAAATTAATTATTCCTACTCCTGCATTTTGTTGCCTTGTGACTATATTTAATAGAGAAGAAACAAGTACCATTGAAAGAGGGATACCTTTGTGCATTAGGCTATCTCATAGGCACTCTCCTTGTAAAATTTCTTGAATTTCTCTTCCGCTTTCCTTTGTCCTAAATCCCTTCTGCTTTCCTTTGTCCCAAATCCTTTGATTGTCCTTAGAACTTTCACTTGCATCATTCCCTAAACCAGCTTTATCTTTACTTGATCTTTGTTCAACAAGCAATTCTCAGGTATGTGCAGGATCATGATGGGCCAAAAAGTGGCGATATGATGGGTATTTGTAGGGTATGTGGTTGACGACTTTTTTTTAACCCAAAATTAATGAAACGAAAAGGGTTTTTAAAGGAGATTCTCAGCTTTCCACCAATATAAATTATGCTTTACTTTGAATTTAATAAATTTATTATTCATTTTCTATTTGAATTACGACTAAAGTCCTAATTGATAGGCTGATTGAAAAACATCTATAGCTTACAAACGATATCACATTTTTGAACCAAAATATGTGTCACATTCTATGCTTTGTATACTAGAGGATTAAAAAACTTGAATTTCATGAAGTTTTCAAGTTAAGGTGGTTAGATGTACGAGTTTTTATATTTTCTAAAAGTTGTAATAAAAAAGCATAATTAATTATTTATTTTGAAAAAATTACAAAAAAATGCATCACATCGGACATGAGTCCTTTACTTATATCTAAAATCTTATAAAAAAATATTATCATTTTATTGTGGTTAGGTGGTCGACATACACCTACTTATTTTTTCCCTAAAAAAAAGTAATACTACATTGAAATTTCAAATTTTCACCAAATAGATTTTATTTAAAAACCTAGTAGTTTAGAAACTACATTCAATTTTCTACAAATTCTATTCTTGCATATTTTTGAAATAATATAGATAACTTATTCAAATTTTTACGTCAAGTTGCCAAACTCTGATTTTTCTAAATTTTTTGCCACTTAAGGGCTTGTTTTTTCCATGATGATCCTACACATACCCTCTCCAAGCTTATCATAACTTGATTTTAAATTATTCTCACAGAGTTTTTCCTTTTCCAGTTCAATCCTCAAGTTTAGAGCATTCACAAGTTTTGTTCTACACCATTGTATTCAAACACTCTTCAATTCTCTTCTTCTATTCTAATATCACTTTCAATCCAATTATCTCTTGATTCAGCTACTCATTCACTTATTTGTGCCTTTCCTTGTATTTATTTAATTGTTCTTTTAGCTTCTAGACACATTCATTTGCTTCATCCAGATTCTCTTTCAGATCTATCTTTTCATTTTCAACTCTGTCAAGATCCTTAAGTGTAGTCTGGAATTCTACTTTATCATCCATTTGATCAACCATTATGATCCTCCTTAAGTGGTTAATCTCTACACCAAGGAACCAAAGCTTTGATACCAATTTTTAAAAAGATGCATATGACAACTGAGAGGTGGGTGGGTGAATCAGTTGTCATAGAATTCAAACTTAAAAACTTCAACACATATCAATTGCACAACCACACTATTTGTTATTAAGTATGAGCATGAAACATAGATAACATAAAGTAATTTAACACAATAAACACCAAATTTTTTACGTGGAAAAACCAAGGAGGGAAAAACCACATTGAGGATTAACTCACAATATAAAGTAGTTTCAAACTACAAATAAAAGGCTCACTTCCCTGAAAGGACTCACTGTCCAAATACAAAAGTTCACTGCTTACAAGAGAGGCTCACTGCCTACAAAAGGATTGACAAAACAAAATTGGTCTTTACAGCCAAAATGAACTGAGAATAATGCACCTAATAAGTGCTGATGTAGTTCTAGTAATGCTTAATAGACTGATTCGATACACTTCATCTTTTCACTTACTTCCAACTTTTCCTTCACCACTGCTTCATTGATTTCACATATACACACACACTTCTATTCCTTTGTCTCTATCACACCTAAAAACTATTTAACATATTCATTTATATACCCAATCTTTTCTGTAGGCATCAATTAGGTCGACCCAATTAAATGCATTTCATATTTACCAAAACTACCAATTGTCGGCTCCAATCATTCACAAAATATTTCCAAGAAATTAATTCAAACCTCGAACACACTATATTATGTCGGCAAAGACCTAAAATAGGTTGCACATATATCCGCATAGAAAAATTAATTCATCGTATCACAATTACCCCAAGAAGTCGACCAAGAATAGATTTCAATGCAAAAATCAATACACGTTCATTTGGTTGCCACAATGCTGTACAAGCACCAGAGCACATAATATTTTGAACATGCATGCTTTCAATAATCATAAGAAATTTCTCAAAACCACAAGCATCAATAACTAACTACAGAGGAATGCAGATTAGAATACTAGAGAGTGCAACTCGAATACCGGTTCAGATACCAAACCAAAATATCGGATCAAGCACTATCTTAAACCTGCAATCACAACATGGTGACATCAATGACAACACAAAAAATGTATAGATAGTCAATCTTCTTTGTTTTTCCAACAAAGTTCAATGCAGTTGATGTTGAAACAGTGTATGGACAGTATTGAGATAGTGTATAGTAGTGCAGTGTATGTATCGTGTTATTTATTGTCAAGAAAATCTCCAATTCAATGAGAAGCCAATGTATCCCTTGATAGTCAACAATACAGTGATCAATACATCAATAGTAGTATCAATATGCATGGTATAGTGGTACAAGATACTATTTTTGTGTTGGAGCAGTGGTTCACTATAGTCAAGATGTCAAAAAAAAGAATATCTAATGATACAAGGTTGATTATTGTTAAGAATTAGTTTGCATTGTCTTGGTCACTTTGACACAAGGATTTTCTATTTATGATTCAACTTTAGAATAGATGATAGTGAGTAAAATGAGTGCTTAGCAGAAATTCCCATGTATCCTTTGTTAGCATAGCATTTGTCTAGTTGTATATAGTTCTTTCATCAGTATCTAATCCTTCTTTCAACATGTAGTTTCATTGCTTGAGTTTACTTCTACTCTTAGGCAAGAAGAGATTAAAGGTTGTTGCTTGATGAAGTACATGTACTGTGTGGTAGAGATAAGTGATTTTTTTAAACAAGTGGAGTTTCTCTGAGATAGTGTGTTTGAACCTACTGTATATAATGATTTACAATTATTTATGATAACAATTGCACATGTTGCAATGATATGTGGTAATACTGCTTTAATGTCAAGAAAAGATATGGTTTGATATGATGCTGTGATAGGTCGAATGTAAGCATTAGAAAATGAGTAGCAAGTAAAAGAGTGCAAATAAACACCAAAACAACCTACACCTCAAGATTAGCCTAAGTTGGAAACAACACAAGATGAAAGCAACAAAATGGAACTCTATACCTTGCGTCGAATCGATTCTTTGGTTGGCCCTTCGATCTTTGATGTGTATGCTCCTTGGATGGCAAGATATGAGATGTGAGATGCAAATGATATTTGAACAAAGATGGATGAAAATGGCTAAGTATAGATTGAGAAATAAAATTGCAAGAGTTTGGCTAGCAAAAATATCTCTCCTAAATGAGAGAAAAGAGGGGGTATTTATAGAGATTTTGGAAATCTCTAGGGAAATGGATGGCCAAGATTGAGCCACCAATGATCAAGATGTAGGGCCAAGGTGAGTTGAGAGCTCACAAGACCTCACATCTTGACATGTGGCATGGGGAGAGGCTTAAGAAAGATGAGGTGGAGATGAGGTGTAAGAGAAGTACATGACATGGAGGGGGGTACAAAGTACTTTGGGATTTGGACAAGATCTCCTCATAAAGGAGGTCCTTGTCCCCATATGGGTGAGAGGACATGTAAGGAATTAAAAATTCCTCAAATATTCTCATGGGGAGATGGGAAAGAATAAAGAATAAGTAGAGGACATGTGGGAAGAAGTGAAGGAATTAAAAATTCCTTTTGGGTGCCTTGGGGGATTAAAAGGTGAATTAAAAATTCACATGGGGAAGTGGAGTGCCTTGCCCAAAAGGAGAAAGCCTTTAATAAGGTTGACTTAAGGACACATGCCATAAGTGGGAGGAGGATTAGGTTAGGCTAACCAAATGATTAAGGTTGTGCAAGTACTTAGTTAGACTGATTAATGAAGATTAGGAGAGAGTTAGATTTCACATGTGACTTGATGTGACAAGTCAAAGATCACATGGGGAAGAGTAATGAAGGATTAGAGGAGGGTTAGGTGGTGAAGAGAGATTAGAGGCCAACTTGCAAAAGTTGGAGGATGTGACACATCCTAATCAAGGATTAGGCATGTGCACATCCCAATGATGGGATTAGAAGAAGGATTAAGATTAGATAATAAAAGATGGAGAATGTGACATAAAGGGGATTAAATAAATAACATATTTATTTAATTCACTTGATGAAAAGAGGATTAAAGAGATAAGGTATTATTGATTAAATACCTTAGGGATTTGGCATAATTAAAGATATTAATTAAATAATAGCAGTATTACTTAATTAATGAAAATAAGATGAAAGGGGATGAATTTGGATAAATTAAGTGTCCAAATTTAGATGTCCACATTTTTCCCCTCTTTGAGATGGTGTTACGAAGTAGCATCATTTCAAAGATCATTAAAACATAGAACCTAGAAGAAGATGGTTAGATTGGGAAAGATGCCCCAGTCATTCCTTTGAATGATTAGGAAGGGAAAAAGATGATGGGGGTAAAGATGAAAGTTAGGGATGAAGGATGCCCCCTCGAAAGGACATGTGGGTTCAAGAGAACACAGGTGGGCTCTCAAAATGGATGAGATGATGCAAGGGGAGATGAAAAAGATGATGCAAAGTGATGGGATGAGAGAAGGAATTTTAAATTCCAAGTGGAAGGATAAGCGGGAGGAGATGGATGAAGCACAAATGGATGGGGGGGATTTTGATAGATGATAGGATGGGGGATATATGCAAGAGGATGGAATGGAAAGTGAAATGCAATCCAAATGCAATTTGCCATCGTCGGAGCACTGATTTTTGCTATAGCATAAGACACAAGACGCCAAGGTATGAAGAACCAAGGCGGATTAGTGTCTAATGCATAAAACAGACATAACAAACAAGAAGGCTATCCCAACACCCCAAAGTCATGGTGACCTTGGTCGGGCTAGGTATTGGGATAACCACAAGCACACAAGGATGCCCCAGCGTAACACAAGACCTCAGGGATCTTGTGGTACCAATGGACAATCGAGAAGACAAAAGAAAGATCAAGATACACCCCTATGTTGACTAGTTAAAGTAATTACGATAAGGATGAATCTGGCATACCATGACAAGTGATGATAGGGAGCTCAAATGATAAACAAAATTCAAAAGCATCAAAAGGTCGCAATCAATTTCAAATGTCCTTTGCCATAGGATCAATCAAGGGGATGGATGGGATTGATGAGGTCTGTTAGGAAGGATGCATCCTGTTGAGACCGATGATGGATACTAAATTAAAAGATTGATATGACGCAAGATATTCAGAACTAATTGGATCTGATGGTACAAGTGGATCTTGTTGGTTAAGAACCAGCTAGATATGGGCATAGCTTGACGACAACGGTCACGCTATATGACACAAGATAGGAGACTACATATCCTAACACTCCAGGCTCTGGGCCAACTCAAAGATTAGCCTGCTCACGGAAGTGCGATCCCTGCAGCTTGATAAAAAGGTTAACGATGGACCATGATGGAGATTACGGATGACCAAGATGGGATGAGAACCGTGAGAAAAAGTGGACAATATAGATCGACATGGATGGAACCCCGGGTGGGACTGCGATCGTAATCTTACCTAATGCGGAAAGTTTAGGGCAACGCAGCCGGCCGTAAGGCCAAAGACAAGTGATGGATGAAAGATGATGAGATAACCCTAGATAAGGGGATAAAATGATTGGATTGACATGATGGGACAAGATAGACCTATTGGATGGGATTGGAGGATAGTGACTATACAAAGCTCAGGGATGGGATAGTTATCCAAGTCATCAAAAGAGGAATTGGGAGGATGATAGGAGGGATAGATGAATGATGAGATAGTATGCTATAGCTAGATACCAATGACAAGGGATTAAGAGATGTGATGTGGATAAAGATAAATGGATAGGAAGATAATGATGGGGAGAGGGAAGGGATGTTATGATGGATGGGTAGGGGGATAAGGATAGGGAGGTTAAAAGGATTGTGGGGAGCGATTAGAAGATAAAGATGGGGAGATGGAAGGGATGCTATGATGGAATGGATAGAGGGATAAGGATTTGGATGAGGAAAAGGTGACCAGATGGAGAGATGAGAATGGATGCCATGATGGAAGGATAAGAAGATAGGGATGGGAAGATGGATATAAGGATGGTGTGGAGGGATAAAAGATAAGGATGGGGAGATGGATATATCGATAAGGAGATAAGGATAGGGAAATGGAAGGGAGGGATCTTAAGACTTTGTTCGATATCTAAAGATCTTGACTGCAGATGGATGAAAGCCCAGATTAGGGTTTTGGTTAAGCTTAGATTGGGATTAGATGAAAGCTCATAGCAGGGTTGGAGTGAAGATGAGAATGATTGGAGGATGTGATGGGATTGATTCTACACCAAGTTCTAGAGTTTAAGGGACGTAAGGTGTTGACAATCAGATTTTTCCAAATTTGGCAATTTTCAAAAATTGTCAAATTTTGCTGTTTTAGGAAACCTCATGGATATGCTTTTGGGAGGCCAAATTTTTGCCAAGAAATACCCATTATTGAGATAGGATGAATTGCCAACTAACATCCCGGATTCGAGATA
>VDFB02350836.1:0-22348 GCA_007258455.2 Sequoia sempervirens | reverse complement strand
CTTTTTGAATGTTTTTGGATTTTTTTTATACAAGATTTTGATGTTTTTTGATTTTCTAGATTTTGCAAGTGTTTTTAGATTTTTGATGCTTTTATGAATGTTTTGGGATTTTTTGAGGATAAAATAAATAAATGATACCTTAGATCACGATGTCGATATCATGTTATGATATTTTAGACATGGATCAAGAGTTATTTGAAAAAAATCTAGTGCAATAACTCGCCCCCAGTGTCTAGCAATGTTTCATAGTGTAATGGACAAACCAAGATAGGTAATGTATATATGAAGAGTTTTATCATGCTAGATATGGGCTATGGGACTTCATGAGATAAAATGGTGAAGAGCCTATCAAGAGATTTCCATGAGTAGATTTGAAGTATACGTTGAATCTTTGTCAAGATCTAGATAAATTGGAATATCTGGAGAAAGCTAGATTAGATGGATGGATGGAATATTGGATTTATCATGAAAAGGATGAGATACCTCTATATGAAAAGGATCATACAGATGCTCGATTCTACTCATGACACCTATTTTCCAGGTTTTCATCATAGTACTTTCCCAAAGCACCACCGTAGTGGTTTTCACTAGAGGACTATTTTTATTTTTTTACTAGTTTGTTGATTTTTTGACTTTTTATTATTTTTTGAAAATTTTACCCTCATGTTGAACCACTTGGTGGTATTGATGTAGAGGCCACTATCATAATGTGCCAATGATATCCCCCTTGAAGAAGATTCTTTGCTAAGATACAAGCACTTGAATGCAACTTTTGAGAACTTTGATTTGTCTTGTTGGTATTGGAATTAACCTTGTCTATGTGCGCACATCATGATAGAGTACCTTCAAAATCCTTATGATGAAGAGTAGTTTCCAACACATGGTTAACATGAGAATTGGATATCATGAATGGAGTGGATGGTGACATGCATGAAGGAATATGAGATGTATTGTTTTATGGTTTGGGACCTTTGACTCTCCAACATTGGAAATATGAGGAATGATGGGTGGAAACGGAGATTTCAGTGGAATTAGAACCAATTTCCAAGTGATATACATTGTGCATCACTTGAGAAGCTTGCTTTTATATTCGAGGACGTATTTGATGGATACATTTCCCTTTTCTGACTTTTCCCCATAGTTTCCTTGACTAATGGAGTATGATTGGGATGATTTTCTTTTGCATTCTTTGGTATCTATTTATATTTACCTTTTAATTTTATCTTTATGACTTCATTTCATTTGATGATCTTCTCCTTACTTTGATAATAATCCTTCTTTTTACGTTGGTCCCAACTTGTGTATGAGATGATGGGTGGATGACGATTCATGATACAGTTAGTTGTAGTGTTGACAATATTTTCATCATAAGGACCCTTCATGCCCCAAATGTTGATGTTTGCATTAGACAAGATTTCCCCTAGCATTGTGAAGGTATTAACAATACCTAATCCTTTGCTTTGATAATGTATCCTATGATTCATATCCATCAAATATGACTTGTTGTGTATACATGATATTGCTATGGGTTCCTGCTGTTTAGGAATATGAATTGTTTGCTCCGATTCTATGACATCATTATTTGCTAATACTAATTCAAAATATGTTGGTGCTAATTCAAAAGATGTTGATGATGCACAATCACTATAAGAATCAAGAATCTTGATCGCTGCTTGCTCTTGTATTGGAGCATCAAGAGTGGAAGACTCTTGTTTTGGATGAAGAACATCTGTATGTCCATCAGAAAGAAACATCTCAGGGGTGATATTGGGAATATCTTTGGAGTTTAAAATGGTTTGGAAGATGTCCCTCAAATCTTGATGAAACTTTGGGGATAAGGTTTCTTGATCCCGACTCGATTCAAAGCAATTTTTTTTATCCTCAAGAGCCTTCTCTTGACATGATCCTTGGGTAGATGATATATCATCGGCAAAAGGCACTTCACAATATTTTGTAGGTATGGGTGTGATAAGGGATATTTATTGTTCCTTTGGAACTTCTTCAATATTCCCAATAATGAAGTCATATGTGGGATAGATATCATAATATAATACACGCTTGATGCCATTGCGGTATGAAATATTGCTAGATGCTGTTGATTGGTTTGATTTTTTTTTAAAATAGTATCTTGATACTTGTCTGATTCCCAATGTTATGATGAATGAATAAAATGAATGTGTCCAACTTTGGTATCATGGGTATAGTTTACATTGTTTGAAGTTGATTCCTTTCCTAATCTTTTGCTTTTGTATGATTAGGCATAGGGTTTGTGTAAATTTTTCAGATTTTCATTCCCAAATTTTTGATCTACATCAATGTCTTCTTGCTCAATAAGATCTTGTATTAGATGTTTAAGTATAAAACAATTTTGTGTGTTATGACCTTTGTATCATTGAAATTCACAAAAATGATCTTCTCTATAGCTAGGAGGTTTGACTTGTGGCTCTTGATAGTTAGAGAAATCTAAGAGTGTGATAAGGTTAGACTATATCAACTTGTTCAACACATCCTCCATAGGTTCCCCTAAGGGAGTGAATTGTCTCTTAGGAGCACTGTTTGTCCTTTGTGGTCCATGTTGAGTGTTTGCAACATTGATCATTGGTTGATTGCTTGACAGTTGTATGTTCATATGTGGTACATTTTTCTACGTGTTTGTTGGTTGATTTTTTATTTTCTTGGGAGTAGCTAAGACTACCTTTGCATCAATAGCACCATCACTAGTAACATTCTTGTTCTTAGCCCATACAAGGGGTTTATCATAGGAACTAGTAGATGGTTGATTGTATTTTTATGTTTGGGTGTTGTGCAATAAGGGCTCTTTCGATGTTGAGGGACCTAGGGATAAGCCTGTCATATGATGTGACAAATTGCATTTTTAATTGAAATGATAGATTTGTGTCTATATTGGAAATGATGATTCCTAATTGTTGTTCCTCAGGAATAGGCGATTTTGTCTTGCTAGCTCTCTACCTCTACTGTTGTAAGAAGTTCGCAAAGGATTCCCCCTTGTTTTTCTTTAATGTGTGCAACTCTTCCAAGCTCATGTCCATGTCAAGGTTATAGGAGAAATGATCTATGAACCAATCAATTATCTCTTGGAATATTTGAATTCCTGGAGGAAAATGTGACAACCAATCAATCGTTGGGCCTCCCAAATTACATAGGAAAAGGAACATTAAATAGGAATCATTGTAAGAAAATTCCATACATGTTACATGAAACTGTTTGATATGATCCACTTAATTTCCATTCCCTCTATATTTGTCAAATTTTGGGAATTCAAATCTGGGTGGGAAAGGTATCATCACGATGTTTCAATCAAAGGGGTATGGACACAGGTTTTGTTGCACCTATGGTTTATTTGTTTTCCCCATTTGAATGTCTTGGATCTACTATGTGAGTGCCTTAACTTGCAATGCCAAATTGTCTTGAAGACTTGGTGGAGGTGCATACATGTTATATTGCGGGATGGTAGATGAGTTGTAGGTGGGATTTTGATATGGGAGGTGTTATACGATGTGTAGGGCAGATTATGATATTGTGAAGGTGATGGTGATAGTGGTGGAGGTATGTATGATCCTTGGGGATTATAGTACAAGAACTGTTGTTGTTACTATTTTTTTTGCACAAGCACTTGTTATTGTTGGGCATATTATTATGCTAACAACTCTTATTGTTGGGGTTGTTGTTGTTGGTGTGCAAGCAACACTTGTTGTTGGGCTTGTTGTTGTTGTTGCACAATCAATACCTATTGTTGAGCTTGTTGTTCTTGTAGGGCTTGAGCTTGAGCTTGTTTATGTTACAATGCATGTTGATAGGCTTGTTATGCTTCTAGTGCTTGTTGTTGTTGGAATGCTTGTGTTTGAGATTGTTGTTGTTGCAATGCTTGTTGATAGGGTTGTTGTTTTTGTATAACTTGTTATTGTTGTAAGTTTGTTGTGCTTGCAACATAGAAGTATTTTTATTTTGTGGTACATGAGGTGGATTTTGAGGTTTTTTTTGTGCTATCATTCCTTGTAAAATTATTTATTAGGGTGGAAGAATGTAGGTTTTAGGTCCCATTTGATTTTACATGACTTGGGGGACCAATGATTGTGATGGTGCCATTTTGTGTTGCAATATCAATGACACATTTTGAATTTGTGTTAATGGATTGGAGGGGTTCCATTGTTGTGTTGGATTTGGGGCCAAGGTGTTACCTTGGTTGATAGGATTCATGGGAAGTGGGATGGATGTGTTTTGTGGGTTAGTTGGAGTGGCTTGTTGAGCCAATTTTTTTGATGTGTCAATTTGGGGGTTTGATGTAGATGGACCTTGTTGCATTAAGGGTTGTACTTGGATGATGGTGTTCACTTTCAATTTTTGACCCACTTGGGGTACTTGGCTCATATGAATTTGTGTTACATTAGGTGCCCTTTGGATACTTGTGGTGCTGGAATAATATGGTTGGGAACTAAATGTTGGTGTCCAACTTATGTTTTGTGGAAGGGTGGTGTCTTGTGTACCCAAAATAGTGTTGCTCCCTAAATTTGGAGTGAGACCAAGGTTAGTTGCAATACTAGTGGTAAAAGGTTGACTTGGTACATGTTATGGGGTTGGTTGAATGATGGATTGAGTCACACCTTTTTCCAAGGGTTGTGTGATGGAAGCCTGAGAAATAGAAGCCATATTTCCTAAAGTTTGTTCCCTAAGTGTGTTCAAATTGTTCATGTTAAAGGGAGTTTAGCACCTTCCTTTTCTAAAGCTAGTATGTATTGTGTAGGGTTTATTTTCATCGAATATTTGATGATATGGCTTGTTTTAGGATCTTGTTGGTATTCAAGCAATTCTTTTGCGGTGAGCTCAAGGGGGTTTTTCATGACACCTTCTACCTCATACCCAATATATAATGGATTTGGTGTTTGTTGTGATGGGATAGAGTGGCTCCTAGGATTGAATTCTTGCTAGGTGATATCACTTGTGGTAGATGTAGTTTTGGTTTTCTCCATGTTTTCTTGTGTTGTGATCTCATTATTACCATAAATTGTGGAACAAATATGGGAGAGGTGTGTTGAGATTTGTATTGTTGGTACTCTCTACTTGACTCAAATTTTGATAAAAGTGACCCTCTAAGACATTTTGGACCAATGGTGTGAGTGGATGATGAAAGGGGTGAGTGATATGGATGATGAAATTTCTAAACTTTGGACAACACTTTAGAGTAAAGGTTTGATGTTTTGATGTTTTGGATAAAAGGTGCTAATAAACTTGTGAATCTAAAGGGAGAATTGTGACCTTTTAGATAGAATTGTTCAAAAGGATGATGACTAACTCAACTAAGTGTATGGAAAAAGATTCATTTATACGCATATAGCTAAGTTAGGGGATTGATTTGATAATAACCTAAGTCTAGAATGTTGATGTGTCTAAATTTTCAAAGTTGTTTGTGAAGTGGGATGTAGAATGTGTGAAGATGGATGGAATATTTGATCCTAATTTTTTCATAGGGACCTCTATTTACAAGACCAAGGTAGTGAAAAACATGCTTTACCCCTAAAGTGATAAACCTAAGAACTCAATGTTTTGGATAATAGAACTTGGATTCAATGTTTGGAAATACGTTTCCTTGTTTCACTTTGTTGCTTGGAAGTCAATGTGTTTTGAAAATAATCCCAATG
Organism: Sequoia sempervirens; assembly: GCA_007258455.2. NCBI lineage: Eukaryota > Viridiplantae > Streptophyta > Pinopsida > Cupressales > Cupressaceae > Sequoia > Sequoia sempervirens. Next base: position 16,691 of record VDFB02350836.1, on the reverse strand, counting down.
TGAGGTATGTTCATTTTATTTAAACTTTGATTAGTAAGATTGATTTTACTACATTCAAGATGTATTAACTAAGTTCAAACTAAAATGTCTATGACTAAGAAAATTTCATTCCACAAAGTCCAACATGCGAAAATCAAGAGGCTAAAGCCATAGTCCCCTATGTTGACTTTGGAATGTGTGAATTGAGATATAAGCCCAAATATTTAGAAGCATCTAAAGAAAAAATCCTTAGGGACAAGAAGCAATATAGGGATTTTCAAATGTATTCAAACTAAGTCCAAAGGGTTTGAAATTTGAAGAATATGTTGATGTTTGTTTGAAGTGTTGTGGAACCAAGTAATGTGTCAAATTGACTGAACAAGAACAAACAATAAGAACCCTATAAATTAGGCACATACTTCTTGGTAGGATTACCATCATCCCCTAAGAAATGATGAATCAATGAAGATGGAGTGGACAAGTAGGCTATTTCAAGGAAATATACTATCTTGACATGCCAAGCAAAGAGTCCCTTCCCTATTTGCTTTATTGCCTCAACCAAAAATTGGACATGGTAAGTAACTTATAGGAGAGGTGCACATCCTATGCACTACTTCAAATTACATTTCAAAAAATAAGGATAGGTTGCTAAGAAATAGAGCTTAGTGACATTCGTGAATATAGGGGGTATAAACCATATGTAAGCTACTTAAAGCTTTAGCCATTCCTACCTGACCCATATGTTTGGACGAGGGTGAGGCATTGTCATGTTACCACACCCTTGATATAAGCTACTTTCTTTTTATTTTGAAAATTATGTATAGCTTGCTAGTAAACATGCTTTTAGAGTCACTTATATGAGTTCTCTATTGCAAGATGTAACTTATTAGTAGGCCTTTATGTAAAAAAGAAAATAAAATGACATTTCTCTTCACCCAAGATCACACAAAGTGAAATAGGAGTGGATACGTAGAAATTTCTTGGGGTGACCAAAAATTTTTGTGAAATTGGAGTGTTTCTCTTCACCCAAGATCACACAAAGTGTAAGGGGAATGGATACACACTAGAAGTTCACATAAGAAAAGCACTCATGCAATACACACATTCTTTTTAAATCCTCAAATGTAATGATGACCTCATTTTAAGTATCACCAGAATGAAGTATGAAGTTGTATTTGTTCAATTTTAACTCACATTGCAATGGTGAGGATGTATGGGTTCAATTTTAACCAATTTTGAAAGATTGTAGCATTGTAAATTTCAAACCCAATTGAAATATAGTTATCCTAAAACATGAAATAAAGTAGTATATGATGGGTTATATCATTCCATAAGTGTGTAGAACACTTTTACAATATAGATCAAGTGATGATATGCTTCTTTACTTCAAGATTTCACTCCTTTTCAAATTTGCAAAATTATTTAGCCTCATAGAAAAAACCAGAAGTTAGTAAATGATTAGAGAGTGGATTAAATTGAAAAATCAAAGAAAACATTAAAATCTAGCTCTCTATTTTACCTTGCACAAGTGTCATTGGGCCACAAAAGTGTCTCTCTGTTAGACATCAAAAGCGTTTCTATTCTACAAAAGCGCCACTGTAATGCAAAAGCATCGCTTTGGTGAAATTTAAAAGTGCATCTCTACGAAAAACTAAGGAGGTCAAAAGAATCACAATATCAAAGTGCCTCTCTCTCAAATAGAAAAAGCGAGGAAATTTTGCAAAAGTGGGGATATTTTGCAAAAGTGGGGCTATTTTGCAAAATGAGGCTATTTTGCAAAAGCGAGATTATTTTACAAAAGCGGGGCTATTTTACAAAAGCAATGCTTTTATGCAAAAGTGGGGCTATTTTGCAAAAGCGGGGCTATTTTGCAAAAGTGGGGCTATTTTGCAAAAGCGGGGCTATTTTGCAAAAACGGGTCTATTTTGCAAAAACGGGTCTATTTTGCAAAAGCGGGGCTATTTTGCAAAAGCGGGGCTATTTTGCAAAAGCGGGGCTATTTTGCAAAAGCGGGGCTATTTTGCAAAAGTGGGGCTATTTTGCAAAATTAGAGCTTTTTGTAAAAGTGTGGCTATTTTACAAAAGCATGGCTATTTCAATTCTACAAAAGTGTGGCTATTTTGTAAAAGCGTGTTTATTTCACAAAGGAGTGGCTATTTCACAAAAGCATGGATATTTCACAAAAGTGTTGCTATGTTGATTCAGTGTTGCTTTTGCAAAAGTGCCTTTGAAATGCAAAAGCATCACTCTAGTAAAAAGCAAAAGTGGCTCCTTGCCTATAACCTTCAAAACACGGGAAACTCAAGGAAAATTTGTCAAATTTAGTTAGTTTTCCTCTCCCTCTAGTGCCAGAATGTGACTATAATCATAGCACAACCTAAATCTACCAGATCCATACAAAATTAAGGAAAATTTAGTTAGTTAAGCTATAATCCCAATGAAATTCTTGAAAGCATGAAATGAAGAAGCCATTAAACAAAACAATGATAAATGCATAAAGGAAACCTAGTTAAATGCCTCAAACCTCATCCCATTGGGGGATTGGCACTGCATTGATGTGGAAAGACAACCCTTTCCTAATCCCTTCGATTGAAACATGCTTGGTTTGATAGATTGATGAATGATAATGGTGATTTGAACCACAATGGATAAAAAATTCTCAAATGAATGATAATGGATGAAAGTGTGGATGCATTTCAACAACATAACTGTGCTCAAATGATTGTGGATCCATTTTTCATAAAAGTGAGAGCTATTTATAGAAGAAAATGGTGAATCAAGGGTCAAGATCAAATTGCACAATCAATGGATGAGAGGAAATAAGAGATGGAGGCATGCATCAAGGATTCTCATCAAGGGATGGGGATGAAATTTGACATGGATCAAAGAGTTAATCAATGGTTCTCATTGATTCAAAGAAACATACTTCCTAAAAATCAGGAAGTGGTTAGAAGATATTTCCATTTTTGAATGAGTGCAACAGAGGGAATATTCCATAACAATATTCCCTTACAAGTGGGAGGGTGAGGAAAATTAGGAATTAGATAATTAAAACAAAGTTTTAATTATACAAGTTGGAGGAAATTAGAATTATCATTAAATAATTAATTAATTAAATGAAAAGGGGTTAAGTGACATTTAATTCAATAATTTAGATTATTTAATTAAATGAGAGGACATAAGGGGTTTAATTTAAATAATTTGCATTAAATCCAATTAAACAAGATGAAAAGTTAGTGTGAAAGGGGGTGAATTAACCTAATGAAATTAATTATCATATTAATAGATGAGAATGATACATTTAATTAAATAACTAGAATTATTCACTTAAATAGTAAAAAAAGGGGTGAATTCAGGATAAAATGGTGTTAGCCATCAGATTCAAGTGTGCAATATTAGTCAAGAAAAATTTAAGTGCCTACAACTTTGACATGCAATAGTTGTAGGGTAGAGGTGGGGACTCCACATAAGATAGAGTGGGGGCACAAGTCGACCCAAGTTGAGCACTGAGACCATTGGCTAGACTAGAGTATGAGCATGTGAATATGCCTTCCATTATGAAGGAGGGTGTTGAGGTGGAGACCTTAGAGTCAATTAGTTTACTCACTCAGAGCATTATACAACACACTAGGCCTCTAGTATAGGGTGATGCGAGCGAGTCTTCTAGGGATCAAGTTCCACCTCATATATGTTGATCTAGTGGGTCACTCTATGTCTATGATCTTGAGGATAGTCAAGATGCACGTGCTTAGGATACATGTAAAACGGATCAGATGGTCATGACATAAGCTCTGTTGAGTGATACATTCAACTTTGATAGTCAGGTAAATGTCAACAAGTTCATTTAATTCAATTTATTGATTTTTTTTAAATGTATAATTATCTAAATTATTAGAATGATTATAATAAAACTTTAGGGTCACAATGTTCACCCTACTTACAGTGGTCCTCCACCTCCCTATTACATGACGATGTTGAGTGTAGGGGTATATAACTAGTAAATAATTATAAATATTACATGTAAATAGTTGAATTTTATATGAATGGTATTCTTATAACTTGCTTTGGATGTAGAATGGGTTAATGCTAGGTATTTGACATCAAAACCTGGAAGTCAAGGTGCTCTTCAAACTTTCACTTAGGTAATATAGATAATCTTTAATTTTAAAATAAAAAATTATAAAATAATGTTAGGTAGTTTTGATAATTGAATAATGTTGTTTTATTTTTTAGATGATGCAAACATATAATCCTCTCAATATTCATACAATAATGGAGCATGGTATTGTTGTAGAAGTAGTAAGTTCGATTCCTTTGATAGAGATATGAGAGAGATTAGTAAATTTCACATTAAATTTTTTGTTTTATCTATCTATTATAGAAAAATAAAATAATATTCATTTTATGTTAAAGTTCTATTTGGATGTTTCTACATGGCTTCATAACTCTAGATCATGAGTGTGCCCCTATTGTGGATGAATATAGTGATTATTTGTATGCGGTAAGTGATTAATTTGCTATATGTCATTTTATAATTCAATTTCTATATATTATATCTATAATTTTTATTGTATTAGGTGGAGATCCAAGAAAATTTAAACAAAGGGTCAAGTGAACAAGTTTTAAGGAGAACACCATTGTATGCAACTCCATCCTCCCGACAGTAAAAGGCAATTCATGATCTATTTTCCTTTTCCTAGAGGGAAATGACTACATTAGGGTCCTTTGTTGTATGCCCATATGGAATTTTTGAAAATTTACTTTGTATTATATATAGGTGACATTGTATGTCCATATGGAATTATTGTAAGCCTATACGTCTTTCCTGTATATATGTTATACTTCTATTTGTAGAGGAGGGGGACCGACTGCCTAGGACCCTAGGTCATGGGAGGGTCTAGAACAATCAACTGCCCTGATCTACCTCATGCTAAGAAATTGTTAAGAATAGATTTGATGTTTAAAAGGGTGAAAAGGAAGGAAAAATGATTTGCCTCTTCCTTCTATTAACCCAAGAAGTTCAAGAAGCCAGGTGAGTGGGTTTCTAGAGTCTAGACTATTGTTACCTAATTTTCACCCGCAGGCTCAATCAGGCAAGATAATCATGTGATAGATCTTTGAGAGGCCAAATGGAGCATTCGTACAAGGGAAAAAGTCATGAATCTGATGCTAGGTTATAGGAAACTCAGTTTGGAAGCTTTCCTTGTTCAAGTTCAACATGAAAATTCTCTAAGAAGAAATCGGCAAGACCCAAGGAAATGTCACGGTGAGTGGAATTCACCTGCATGTTTCTATCGGCAATACATCGATCATCATCCTGGTGACAAAAGGTTATGCATATTGGCGAAGGATAAAGCCTTCACCATAGAGTCTCGACAACTTCTTGAAGTCTCACCGAAAGGAGGTGGCATCAGAAAAGCAAGCGAGCTTTGCTATAGGGTCTCACCGAAGTCAAAGGGTCTCCCCGACTGTAAAGGCTCTCGACGTAGGAGATTGAGTTTGCTAAGATGTCTCAGTGATAAAGAAAAGTCATGCCGACTGAAATGGGCCCTTGCCAAAGCAAAGCGCCGTCGGCATGATCTCTCACCGACACTCAGGAGTCTCGTCGACAACAAAAGACCTCGTTGAGAAGCTTGACTTCGGCATAAGGTCTTATCGAAGAAAGGAATTTCTCCCCGATAGGAAAAGGAGCTCGCCGAAGGTTTTGGCTTTCGACATAATCTCTTGGTGAAGGAAAGATGTCTCACTGACATAAGGTAATATCGACATAGGTCTTGCTGATCCATCAAAGTCTCAATGAACAAAACAACATCGGCAACGCAGGATTTCATCGCCACAAGGTCTTGGCAATTAGGAGATGTCTCGCTGATGGAAGGGGGACCCCACTGAAAGAAATGGAGCTTGGAAAAGGATATTTCCTTTGGCATAATGTCTTTCTGAAGGATAAAGGTCACACCGAAGAAGACAAAGGGGCCTAGCCAAGGGGTCGTATTCGGTATAACATCTTGCCATAGAGATAGGGTCCGGCCGACAGGAAATGTCTCGGTGATAGAAAGTAGATTCACCATAAGGTCTTGGCGAATGAGGCTTGTCTCCCCAACCGAAGAAAAATGAACTCATCACCGAAAGGATAGGGAGCTCGGTGAATCATCTCATCGATCGGTGGGAGTCTCAGCGAATTGAGGAGAGCTCGGAAAGAATAGGGATTTCGTCATGATGTCTCGGTGACAAACAAGAGGTATGGCCGAAAGATGTGAGTTCAGGGAGACTGGAGTGTGTTTGGCCAAGGGTTTGGCCGACAGGCCAAAGTTTTGGCAACAAGGAAGGAGCGTGGCGAATGGTCATGTTTTTGGGGAAATGTCTCCCCGACTGATGGGAGTCATACCGACAGAAATCTAGAGCTTAGTGGAATGAGATGTCTCGGGGTGACATCAATAATGTCTCGTTGATAGAAGATGGAGGGTCTCGGGGTAGCCTCTTGCTTTCAGTAAGATCTCTCACTAACACTCAAGTGTCTTGCCGATAGAAGGAAAGGAGCTCGCTGAAGGATTTAGCCTTTGGCATAAGATCTCAGTGACTCGTGGATGTCCTGCCGACCGGGGGGATGTCTTCGATGTAACATTTTGAGGTCGTGGTGAGGTCTTTCCAACCCAAGAGGTCTCGCCGAAAGCAAGCTAAGCTCACAAAGAGTTGAAGACTTTGCCCTGAGGTCTCACCAAGATAGCAATGTCTCCACGATCGAAGAGAAATTAGCTCATCGCCGAAAGATAAGGAGCCCAACGAGAGGTTTGGCCAACAGGCCAATGTCTCACCAACAACAAAGGTTCTCACCAAGAGTCTTCCTGAAATGAAGAGTTCGCCGAAGGAAAAGGAATTCTATAAGATGTCTTGGCGAATGAAGGTGGTCTCAGTGATGGAAAGTGAGAATCAACCTAACTAGAAGACCTTGCTTTGAAGTCTTCTTGACTTGCCAACGTCTCACCGACCGGTGGGAGTCTTAGCGAATCAAGGAGAGCTCAAAAAGAATAGCGATTTCGTCATGATGTCCCAGTGATAGAATTGTGTCTTGCTGATAGCTTCAGAAGGGCATAATCGCATCTGTGAGACACTTTCAGTGTCTCGTTGAGATGCGATTCTACAGGAGGAGTTTTTGACTACTTAAAGAATCTACATGGAGTTTACTCGACCAATCAGAGAGATCTGAAAGCGAGCCATGGCAGTTTGACCAGGATGAAGAACATCAACAGAATGAAAAGTGATGTGTATTTGTTTTGAGCTTAGAAGCATTCAAAGTGCTCGACCGAGGAGGTTCAAGGTGAACATGATACCAGGAAGTAAATGCGGTGGTTGCAGAAAGATCTGAAGAAGGCTTCTCTAGGGATGACTCTTCACCGGCTTGGACATGTAGGGTGCAACATTTAATTTCAATCAAAAGATCCAAGGGAGAGATCTATCCTGAGGGCTGATTTTTTTTTTGTAAGCCCTAGGGGGTTGACACATTTTGATATATAAGGCATTTTTTTCCTTTTTGTAAATAGTTGGGATTATACACTATGAAGAGTTAGTGATTTTCTATCAATCCTTTCTCAACTAAATGTATGTTTTATAACTCAAAACTAGAATCTGGAATACAACATAGAGTTTACCTTGGAAGCTAGTGTGCATGTTTGTACTACTCTCATTTCTATATTTTTCCTTTTGATTATGCAAGTATTTAACTGTGTTTTATAAGTTTACATTCATACCTTAAAGTCATGAAATTTATCTTTCCTTCCCAAGATGTGTATGTAGACCGAACCTATTAAGATTGATGCATAGATCTAAAAGAAGTTGTGTTGAGTATGTGAAACGGTTGAAATTAAGTTTCCAAGTGTATGTTCATCTTAATTTTATTTCATAAATTCTCATCAATTTGATGTATCACTTTAGAATTTAGTTTCATTTGTATGCTTTCCTTCTCCCTTTACCCCTATAGAATTGATGGTTTAGGTGATACCCAAAGGAAGCCGACCTTCTCCGGAGGTTGACCTCTGTCTACAAGAAACCCACATCTTTAGAGGTCTTCCAATGTTACACTGAGGTGTTGAACATCAGTTTCAACAAGGGTGCAATTTCAGGAGATAACAGTTTTTGGCATGCCCGGTGGGACCGAAAATAGATTGAACTACTGGTTTAGTATGCAACCAGCGAGTCCCAGACTTTATAGAAGTCATTTGGCATACTTGGTGACTCCATAAAGAGGAAGAACTCTAGAAATTAATGCCTTCTATAGTTTATGAGAAGACTTCAGACAAGGAGCAGCTCAGGTCCTTTTGAATATTTGTAGCTGTCACCACCAAGAAGAAAAAGCAGAGCAACAAAAAGGCGAGAAACAACAATTATCTATTCTAGAAGAACTCAATCCACTCCTCCATCTGTGAGATCACATATTGTTGTCCCGTCTTTGGTTTCATTTAGAGTACTAGTAAATCCTCTTCAGCCACCTCCAATGGCCGCTCCAAGGAATCAACCATTTGTTGCTTTTAATGGAGGGAGCCCCTTGAATTTGGCACAACACAATGACATCCCAATGACAGCCTTGAAGAGTCTGCCAACTTTTATAGGGGAAGACCAAACTACCCTGATTGAACACATGTGAGACGTGGCTTCGTTATGCAGAGTCCATCACATAACCCAAGAGGATGTTGCAGTGAGACTGCTAGCTGCTTCATTGGAAGGAAGAGCTATGCAATGGTATAGGAGCCTACCAGTTAGTTCAATTGCAACTTGGGATGAATTTGGAGACAAGTTGCATAAGCAATTTTAGGATAGGTCTGATAACTTGTCTCTATTGGAACAATTAACTACAATTAAGAGGGCTCCACAAGAATAGATGAATGATTTCAACTTCAGATTTCAAAAAACTTGGGATAGAATCCCTACAATGGTGAGGCCACCTCCATAATACACATTTTTATACTTTTTAAGGGCTCTTAACAATGATATAGCTGTCATGATACAGTCAATGGGAGGAGTGTATTTTTTGGATGCTTTCGAAATAGTAATCAGAGCTGAAAATAGCCTAATATAGGCTGGTAAACTAGCTCCTAGGCCACCAATGCCTATATTCCTATAGATCCAAGCAAATATTCCTTTGCAAATACCACCCTTTGCACCTCCGCCACCTGTTCCAGTTGCTGTAACATAAGAAAATACTGCTTCAGGTTCTCTGAATGAGTTACAGGAAATCAAAAGTCTATTACAGTCTTTTGGTAACAAGCTTGTAAGCTTAGAGAAGTAGCAATCATATAGTAGGCCTTATCAGCAGCAGAATCCAGACCAACAACAAGCATATCAAGGTAATAGACAAGCATACCAGGGAGATTATCAGGGCCCAAGATAGAATGTGAACACAAGACCTTTTCAGGCCTATGCTCCAGCACCTATTAGTGTAGTCAAGGACCTGGTTCCTATTCAAAATAACTTAGCAGCCGATTATGAGTGGTGCTACCCTTGCAACCAGTACCACAATCAAGCCACCTATTCAAAATGACTTATCAATTAGGCACTTATGGTACAGAATGCCTCAGGCTCACAACAACATGCACTTAATGAGCCATCTCCACCACACCAAGATTAGTTTGCAAATGATGCTACTCTACTCAACTGGCAAGGTGAAGAATTTTGTGGATTGAATGTAGATAATTCCTTAGTTGCAACTAACACTAGGGAAAAGAAGAGAGCACTTGAGCTTGATCAAGTAGCTGATAGAGGAAAGGCGACAACTGCAGAATCATCTCCATCTCAAGCGACTCCTATTTGGCACACGAATCAGCAACTCCCAGTTAAAGAGCAACCACTCTTGTAGGCTGATCATGCTGGCATAAAGGTACATTATAAATTAACCCTAGTTGTATCTATAATATTCTTGATAGCATGAAAAAGATGAATGTTACAATGTTTATGTGGGACTCATTAGCTATCCCAGGTCAAAAAGACATGTTATAGTCAGCCTTGTCAAGTTTGAAAATGTCCGATAAAGTTGAGTCTCCAATAGGCCAAGTTAGAGCCATGTTAACAAATAATCCCCAGGGAAATGATCAACAGTCTAGCAAAGGGACAGGAAAAGGAGTTAAGCCACCTCCATTTTACGTGTCAGTGATCATAGGTGATAAGTTAGTTCATAACTATATGGTGGACAGTGGAGCTAGTAGCTCTGTGATGCCAAAGCAGATTGCAGACAAGATTGGGCTAAAGTATTAGCCTTTAGAGAAAGGAGTAATCCAATTGGATGGTACCTTTGTTAATACACTGGGAATCATTAAAGATTTGAGTCTTACCCTCCATGCTTGTCCTAATTTTTTAGTTCCCCAAGACATCTGTGTCATAGACCTTCCAACTTTCTTTTCCTTGTGCTTATCAAGAGACTTTATAGCCAAGATAGGTGGTTATGTATCGGCTGATTGGTCACATATGCTATTTAGAACAAGATATGGAACCAAGGTTACCATTAAATCTGAAAGGTTGGCTAAGGATCACATTGAGCCATATAACCCAAGTCCCATCAATGCTGCTCCTGTTGCTACAGACACAAATTGTATCATTTTAATTAACAATGAGCTGGCTGTCGCTCAAGAACTTCAAGCAGAAGTTGTTCCATACATGCTTCTACATGAATGGGAAGTTGAAAATGTGTTAGATAGTCTGGAATACCTTATTCAAGATGCTGGTATGTGTAACTATGTCATACTTGAGCCTGACACAGAGATTCCAAATCTTGAGTAGGATCCAAATCAGTTGCTGCAACAGCAGGGTGGACTTTGGGAGATGTTCTTTGATGGTTCTAGGAGCAAGAATGGGGTAGGTGGAGGTGCAATGTTGATTTCTTCACAAGGTGATAAGTACTTTTCAGCCTTCCATTTTGCTTTTGCATGTTCTAACAATAGTGCTGAGTATGAAGGACTTATCCAAGGCCTTGAATGGGCAAGGAAAATAGGAATTAACTATTTGAGAGTCTATGGAGACAGTGAATTAATAGTCAATCAGGTCAGGGGGGTCAATGTTGCTAAAAATGACACACTAAACTCTTATAGAAATAGAGTGTGGAATATGATTGATAAATTTAATGCCTTCAACTTAGTATCTATCCCAAGGAATCGGAACCAACATGCTAACAAACTTGCAGCAATTGGAGCACATTTTGATATCTCAAGTGATATTAAAAAAGATAAAATATAGCAGTATGTCAAGGTGGTTATCAGGCCATCAATTCCTGATAACAACATTAACTGGAAATTTTTTGAAAGTGATGAACAGATAGTCACCTTTCTGCTCCAAGAGGATCAATTTTCTATAGTAAACTAGGAAAAATTCAAACAACAGTATGATGATCAAGTGATACAGCTGAAGAACAATAAACTTCCCAAAGGGCTGGTTACTTTGGAATCCATATTTAATTCTGATGATCAGCTTAAGAAGAATAAGGTTAGCATTCAAGTCAAGGAAGATCATTACGAAGAAGTGGAAATCTTTAGAGGTAATCTCCTCAAATTAGGTAAAATTTGTTCAGCTAAAGATAAGAGGGCTTTCATTGTTTTATGCAAAGAATATCATGATTTTTTTTCTTGGCAATATTTTGATTTAAGAGGGTTTGATCCTCATATTGCACAACATACAATTGAGTTAGAACCTGATGTCACGCTTGTTAGACAAAAACAAATACCCTTGATTCCTAAGCTTGGGCCCTTAATGATTAAAGAGTTGACCAAACTAGTTGAGGGGGGTATCATCTTTCCTATTAAGCATACTTCATGGGTTTCTAACCTTGTTCTGGTTAGGAAAAAGAGCGGTGAGATAAGACTACGTGTAGAATTTAGAGATCTTAATAGAGCATCTTTGAAGGATCATTATCCCTTACTGTCTATGGAACAAATTCTCCAAGCTGTTGCTGGTTCATAAAGATTTTCTCTTCTGGATGGGTATTTTGGTTATAACTAGATTCTTGTCAAAGAGGAGGATCAGTATAAAACAACATTTACAACAAAATGGGGCACTATGGCCTACAAGAGAATGCCTTTCGGTTTATCTAACACTAGTTCCACCTTTCAGCGTGCCATGGACATGGCATTTCAGAGTTTAATCCAATTTTTTTTGCTGGTTTATCTAGATGATATAACTGTATATTCAAAAAATGCAGATGAACATTTGTCACATCTCAAACAGGTTTTGAGAAGTGCAGGGAGTTTGGGATATCCCTCAATCCTACAAGTGGCTTTGCAGTTCGCCATTGCAGACTCAGGGCCATTACAGCACCGCATGACGGAGCTACTTGGCATTGATTTGGAAAGAGTTAAAGCTATACTTGAACTGCCATTGCCCAATCACAAGAAGGGACTACAAATCTTTTTGGGGAGGATTAACTTTCTGAGAATATTTATCCCTAACATTGCAAATTTGCTACAACCTTTGACTGCCATGCTAAAAAAGAATGCAGTTTTTAATTGGACACAAGAGGCAAAGCGTAGTTTTGAAGAAATCAAGGAGGCTTTACTATCTACTCCGACATTGGTAAATCCAGATTTCTCCAAAGACTTCTTTTTGTATGCTTTTGGTAGCAGTAGTTCAATTTATGCCATGCTGGTTCAGAAAAATAGTGATAACTTAGAACAACCCATAGCTTTCTTTAGCCAAGTACTTACTAATTATGAAGAGATGTATACCTTTGTTGAGAAAAAAAAAACATGTTCCTTCATCGCGGACTGTACCCAAAGGCTTCTAACGCGCCGTCAACAAGGTTCATATCCGCGGGCGACCGGGCGTGAAGGAGTCGCTGGAACAAAGATCGAATGAAAAAAAGCGGTGGTAATACCTGCGGAGGCGCATTTTGATATTAAGATCACCAAACCTGCTGCAGGGCTATCTCTTTGGTAGAAACAACTTGCTATAGAGTCAAAGAAATGAATTGTAGTAAGGATGCCATTTTGCTAATATGTTCGAGCCCCGGCGTTCTCAAGATGATGTAATTGAACGCCGCGAAATTGTCTGGTGATGACTGATGCAGATCAGAGGTTCATATATTTTGAATAGAGTTGCCGCAAGAGATGGACATTGTACCGAACAAGCTGCAATGGAATTTTTCGTGATCAGCTCTGGCTGCAGAGCGTATTCTACGCCATCAACGAGGCGCTGCTGTGCTTCCGCTGAGCTTCCCGCGAGATAGCCGCAGGTCGCTTCCCCGTTCAACCACCACCGTTCCAGGAGCTGTTGGCTACTAGTCAGCCCCAACTTGTTCAAAGATGCATATCCTGGTCAAGAAAGCGCGTATCAAATGTGCCTCTTTCGCAGGCCCCCGCTACGCCCCTCGATCCAATTCAAGTGGGAAACCACGAGATGGGTGCATTGATTCATTTGGCTAATAATCCACCTTCCAAAGAGTGGTCAAAGTGGGTAAATTTCTTACAACCATTGACTACTTTGCTAAGGTGTGGCAGCAATACTGAGGCAGCTAAAGAATCTTCAGTGTTGAGCTTCTATGAGGATATAGTCACTAGATTTGGAGTTCTTGACTCTATCATATCTGATAACGCTCTCGCATTTGTGGGATTAAGACTAACTGATTGGGCTGTTAAACACAGTATTCATTTGAATACATCCTCAAATTATTACCCTTAGGGTAATGGCCTAGCTAAAAGCACAAATAAGAATCTCATTAGGATTATCAAGAGAACAATGGAGGATAATCAAAGGACCTGGAAAACTAAATTAAAGTATGCACTATGGGAAGATAGGGTGACTCCTAAGAGGTCTATTGCTAACTCACCATACATGTTAGTCTATGGCAGAGAGGCAAGATTACCTCTATCTGTGGAGCTTCCAGCTTTAGACGTTGTTCACCAGTTAGAAATGTTTGAGGGATAGGACCCCATGTCTGTGAGGTATGCAGAGTTCATGGAGCTCAAAGAATCAAGGGACCAAGCAATGAAAGCTTTGGAGTATCATCAGCTCCAAACGGAAAAAACATTTGACAAGAAGGCTACAGAAAAGGTTTTCAAGGTGGGAGATCCTATGCTAAAATGGGATGTTTTGAAAAGCAAGCCATGCCATCACACCAAGTTTGACAACATGTGGATAGGCCCATTCATTATCAGAGACTGTAAGGAGCACAATGCTTACCAACTGGCCACAACAGAATGGGAAGTGCTTCCTATCCCAGTTAATGGGATACACCTCAAACCTTGTTTTCAATTCTGATGGAGTCCCTCTATTGTACATATTAGTTTAGGTTTATGTTTTCAATAAGTGCTTCTACACTTCAGGTTAATTATTTTCTATTTCCTGGGTGCTATGATGGCATAGTAGGTTTTCTCTTTCATTTTCCCCTGTTTTGTTTTTGGCAACCTGTTGTGTCGTATAGGTCTCAAGAAAATTACTACCATGTGCAAAATTGATATTTTTATTTTATTTTCTGAGCCTCTTAATGACTCCATGCCCAATGGACGAGTTTTGGCTACTGGTTTATATGTTTAGCAGGCAAACATCCAGCTGAGGTCGCTAGAAATGTTACCTAATTTTCACCCGCAAGCTCAATCAGGCAGGATAATCCTATGATAGATCTTCGAGAGGCCAAATGGAGCATTCACACAAGGGAAAAAGTCATGACTCTGATGCTAGGTTATAGGAAACTCAGTTTGGAAGCCTACCTTGTTCAAGTTTGGCATGAAAATTCTCTAAGAAGAAATCGACAAGACCCCAGGAAATGTCACGGCGAGTGGAATTCACCTGCAGGTTCCTATTGGCAAGACATTGATCATCGTTTTGACGACAAAAGGTTATGCATATCAGTGAAGGATAAAGCCTTCACCATAGAGTCTCAGCGAATTCTTGAAGTCTCACCGAAAGGAGGTGGCATCGGAAAAGCAGGCGAGCTTCGCTATAGGGTCTTGCCAAAGTCAAAAGGTCTCCCCGACTGTAAAGGCTCTCGGCGCAAGAGATTGAGTTCGCTAAGATGTATCAGCGATAAAGAAAAGTCATGCCGACTAAAATGGGCCCTCGCCAAAGCAAAGTGCCTTTGACATGATCTCTCACCGACACTCAGGAGTCTCGCCGACAACAAAAGACCTCGCTGAGAAGCTTGAATTCGGCATAAGGTCTTACCGAAGAAATGAATGTCTCCCCGATAGGAAAAGGAGCTTGCCGAAGGTTTTAGCTTTCGGCATAATGTCTTGGCAAAGGAAATATGTCTCACCGACATAAGGTAATATCAGCATAGGTCTTGCCAATCCATCAAAGTCTCAATGAATGAAACGACATTGACAAAGCAAGATTTCATTGCCACAAGGTCTTGGCGATTAGGAGATGTCTTGCCGATGGAAGGGGGACCCCACCGAAAGAAATGGAGCTTGAAAAAGAATATTTCCTTTGGTATAATGTCTTGCCGAAGGATAAAGGTCACACCAAAGACAACAAAGGGGCCTAGCCGAGGGGTCATATTTGGTATAATGTCTTGCCGTCAGGATAGGGTCCGGCCGATAGGAAATGTCTCAGCGATAGAAAGAAGATTTTCCATAAGGTCTTGGCGAATGAGGCTTGTCTCCGTGAGATGTTTCGTGCTCGCCCAAAGATAAAGGGATCGACATGAGGTCTCACCGACCTAGAAATGTCTCCCTGACTGAAGAAAAGTGAACTCATCGCCGAAAGGATAGGGAGCTTGGTGAATCATCTCACTGACCGGTGGGAGTCTCAGTGAATCAAGGAGAGCTCAGAAAGAATAGGGATTTCATCATGATGTCTCGGCGACAAACAAGAGGTCTGGCCAAAAGATATGAGTTCGGGGAGACTAGAGTGTGTTCGGCCAAGGGTCTGGTTGACAGGACAAAGTTTCAACGACAAGGTAGGAGCATGGAGAATGGTCATGTTTTCAGGGAAATGTCTCCCCGACTGATGGGAGTCACATCAACGAAAATCTAGAGCTCAGTGGAATGAGATGTCTCGCGGTGACATCAATAATGTCTCGCCGATAGAATATGGAGGGTCTCAGGGTAGCCTCTTGCTTTTGGTAAGATCTCTCACCGACAGTCAAGTTTGTTGCCAACAAAAGGAAAGGAGCTCGCCGAAGGATTTGGCCTTCGGCGTAAGGTCTCAGCGACCTATGGATGTCCTGCCGATCAGGGGGATGTCTTTGATGTAACATTTTGAGGTCGTGGTGAGGTCTTGTTGACCTAGGAGGTCTCACTGAAAGCAAGCTAAGCTCGCCAAGAGTTGAAGATTTTGCCCTGAGGTCTCACTGAGATAGTGATGTCTCCCCGACCAAAGAGAAAGTAGCTCATCGCTAAAAGATAAGGAGCCCGACAAGAGGTCTGGCTGACCGGCCAATGTCTTGCCGACAACAAAGGTTCTCGCCAAGAGTCTTCCCGAAATGTAGAGTTTTCTGAAGGAAAATGAATTCTATAAGATGTCTCAGCAAATGAAGGTGGTCTCAGCAATGGAAAGCGGGAATCGGCCTGACTAGAAGACCTCGCTTTGAAGTCTTCTCGACTTGCCAGCGTCTCACCGACCGGTGGGAGTCTCAGTGAATTGAGGAGAGCTCGAAAAGAATAGGGATTTTTTCATGATGTCTTGGCAACAAAATTGTGTCTTGCCGATAGCTTCAGTAGGGCATAATCGTATCGGTGAGACACTTTTAGTGTCTCACAGAGATGCAATTCTACAGGAGGAGTTTTTGACTACTTAAAGAA
>VDFB02350834.1:0-16109 GCA_007258455.2 Sequoia sempervirens | reverse complement strand
ATTTTACCTATCCAATCCACTAGTGGGTCCTATTCACATGTTATGTTTACTTAGGTCCTGGGATTCTTTCTAGAAGTCTTAGTTCTCATTTAGATCTTATATTATCTGATGACATTTAATTCTTGAATCCTAGGTCATTTAATATTAGTTTTTTTATTTATCTCATGTTAAAGGATTAAGACATATGTCATGATCTTGTCTAATCTTGTCTCTCAACCTTGTCTTTATAAACAAGGTATCTCATGTATATTTCATATTCAATCAATCAATCTTGCATCCATAATCAAGCAAGATACTCTTTCTATTTCTCTCTTGTGGAAGATATTTTGGTTTGATAGTTGATCCTCTAGGGTGTTCGGAGTTCACATTCAACTCCTACAAAACTTGTGTAGCTTTAATTCCTAGTTAAAAAAAGGGTTATAGGTGGATTGGTATGTAGTTTTTATTTTTTTGAAGTCCACAAAGATTACTGAATGGTTGAGCTAGTGAAAAACATATAATGGTCGTAGGTTTGAACCAAATGATAGGGACACCCATACTAACAAGAGTTATAAGAAGCTACCTAGTCATAATTGAAACACCCATATAGGCATTTATTGATTCTCATATATAAATTAAACTAGCAATTTGACCCATAAATTCAATGGGCATGTTAATGTTTTTAATTTCCCATTTTTTTTAGGGATGGATTATAGTTTAATTGGTCAAGCTCAATTGGCACAAATGATGGTATGTTTCTTGATTATACCCTTTATCAAGGTCCAAATGCCTTGGAGGTGTGATTGGTCCAAGATCAATCTCAAGTGATAATTGATTAATTGATTCCCCTACTCATAGCAACTTAACCAAAAAAAGTTTATAAGTGAATGCTTATCTTATTTTTAGTCTAAAAAATAGAAATGGATAAATCTATATAATATTTTTTTATAAAAGGGTAAAAAAAATATTAATATCAAAAAGTAAATCATATAAAGAGAAGAGGGTCTAGAAAGGCACCCAGAAAGAACCAGGGACATTGCTAGCACGCAGCCAACCAAGAACAGGACACACAACTGGACCAGCGGGCCACCAAAATCAGCCTCCCATATCCTCTGATATAAGCTTCTCTAAATCATGACAGTAACCTAGGAGATTTGTTCCCAACCTTCGATCTTCCAACCATCATCCTGCTCAGAAGCCCACTTGGCCAAACAATCAACAACCCTATTCCATTCACAAGGAATGCAGAAAAAGGACACTGAATCCAACATAGAGCACAAGCACAAAAAATTTCTAACTACCAAGGCAAGTTCCCAATTCATGCCCTCGAAGTTTTTCCCATTTAGCAGTGTCATAACCCAATTTTATTTCATTTTAATTATAATGTGATAAATTGAATTATTGAGGAAATTCAATATGTTGAATTGAAAATTTTGACATTTTTGAAAGTTTGAAAGAATTTGACCATTGTTGACTATGTGATCTTTTGACTTATCTTATAATGTTATCATGATTAAATGTTACTGATGAACTGTGCAAATGCAGGGTAACAGGTTGAAGGACAAGAACACGGTTGAAGTAGGATCATTTAGCCGGATTGAACGGTAAGCTTGATGGAATCTAGGTGCACACACCACCAAATGGCATGATAATGCATATGAATTCATATAGGAAAATTATATTAACCTGACTTGAAATGATTCAATACACTTATGAAATGAAAATACATGTGATTTCTTATTTAATTGTCTATCTTGACCTTGTGTGTGTGTTCAAATTTGGAAGAAAAATATAGTGTTAACATATAAATGAATGTGTGTAATTTGGAAAAAGTTATTTCATTTAAATATTTACGCTTGAAATGAAATAAAAGTTCTTTTATTTATTTAAATGTTGTTTTATGAAACACATAAACATCTTCAAACAAATATATATATACATACATATACATATATAAATACATATATATATAAATACATATATATATATATATATATATATATATATATATATATATATATATATATATATATATATATATATATATATATATATATACATGGCAGAGGACATGGTGGTATATGATGCATATAAAGAGAGGTATAAGATATGGGGAGAAAGAGCATAATGGAGAGAGATATAGAGGAGAGAAGAGGAGAAAGAGAGAGAGAGAAAGAGAGAGAGAGAGAGAGAGAGGAGAGAGGTGGAATGGAATGGAAGAAGGAAATGGACGGAATGGAAGGAATAATGGAAGGAATGGAAATCCTAAGATTAACACAATGAATTCAAAAGAAAAGGAGAGGTTACCATCCCATGTTGGAGTGTATTTGCATGATGTTGGGTTGTTCATATCACTGCAAAGCCTCCATTGTTCATGTGCAAAATTTGGATGAATGATGCTTGGTTGATCGAAAAAGGTTGAAGCTTTATCAATGGTGATTGTGACAACACTTCGTTGCAAAAAGTATGTTGATTCTTCAATCCATATTTGTGAGGAGAGAGGTTTGTTATATAGGAAAAGAGATTTCAAATCGACGATCAAGATCGCATTGGAGAATATCCAGATCAACAATCAACATGTGTTGAGAGGATTTAGACATGAGAAGATTGTGCAAAGTTGATTGCACAATTAGGGTGATTGAAGAATAGATTGGCTAGTCAGGGTTTTAGATTGATTAGTCAACAATTGATTGCTTAACTAGCAATTGATTGATCAGTTAGGGTTTAGTTAGGAATTAGATGGTTGAGTTGGCAAAATTATATTGCTTAGTTAGCAATCCAAGATTTTCTCAATCAAAAAGTGGGTGAGGAATATTAATTTATTTATTTAATTAATTAATTCCTTTTTGTGCTTTGATTTGATTTTTGATCATTGATTTGAATAATTTGATTTGATTATTCAAATTTTGGAGGGAAAGTGTCATAATTAAATTATTATGATTTAATAATTCAATCAATTTAGAAGAATAAGGTGAATTAGTGACGTAATCAAATAATTGGCATTGTTTGACTAATCAGGATAAAATAAGATTAGATTAGGACTTTACTAAATAAATGTAATTTGTTTAATCGGTTGAAATGATGAAATGTGAATTAATCAAATAACATTGTATTATTTGATTAATAGTGGAATTAGGGTTTTCAAGACTTTATTAAATAAATGGTATTTTATTTCATTTATCAAGAATGATGAAAAAGTGAATTAACTAAATAATTTTGTATTATTCAATTAATAGAGGAAATTAGGGTTTCAAATTTCGTTTGATGTTGTTTGATGTTGTGGGATGATCATGGGATGACTTCAAGATGATTTGAGACATTTTGGAGATGTTTTGAGTTGATTCTAAGATGTTTCGAGACATTACGAGTTGATTTTGAGATGTTCTAAGACATTCTGAGTTGGTTCCAAGTTGTTTCAAGACATTTCGGGTTGATTCCAAGATGCTTCGAGACATTATGAGTTGATTCTAAGATGTTATGAGACATTTTGGGTTGATTCTAAGTTGTTTCAAGAGATTCCAAGTTGATTTTGAGATGTTATAAGACATTTTGGGTTGATTCTAAGATGTTTCGATATGTTCTAGGTTGATTCTGAGACATTCCAGGTTGATTCTGAAATGTTCTGAGATGTTTCAGGTTGTGATAGGTGTTAAGTCAATTCTACATGTCTATATTTTTCCCCTCTTTGATACAAAGTATTGGTTGCTCTGTTTCAAAGATTCTATTTTTAAGATCAAGTTTTTGAAAAAAAATTATGCCCCATTGTGCCTCAGTGTTTCATGGAATGATGGTAGGACTCAGTGCTGCTCCCTCGAGAGGTTGGCCAAAAATTTCAATTTTGAGGTCAAGCTCATGACCCCAATGGAAAATTTAACTATATAAAAACTTTAAACCACCTAAAACATTGCAAAGATCATGAAATTATACCCCATTTACAAAAAAAACACTAAAAAATACTTTTGTATGACCAAGATATGGTCATTTGAAGATAGGGTAAAAAAATCCTAATTACCAGTCAATAGCAAAGTTTTGATGATTTATGAGCATTTGCATCGTTTGTCTCGCCTTTGACTTATTTCCATGCCTTTGAATGAAATCCTCACTTTTGTTTTATGCTTTTGACCCAAAAGCTTGCCTTTGATCAGAAAGCTCACATTTGGTTATTCCAAGTCTTGAAATGTCGCCTTTGACCTATTTCCACGTCCTTGTTTCCTCACCTTTGCTTGAAAAGCTTGCTTTTGCTTGGTGCTTTCTAAGCATTTGCTCAAAACCCTTGCATGTGCTTGTTTTTGCCTGTTTGCAAACCTAAGTCTCATTTTTCATCGTTTTCGTGTCATTTTGTGTTGCTTTACATGTTTAGAGTGAAACCCTAACATTGTGTGTTAAAATGATTGTAGGTGGTCATCCTATTAGACAGTGGTGATCCGCATGGTGGCTCCATTAACCTTGGTTTTATAGAGTGTTTCCCCTTTCGTTTGGAAGTGTAATTCTGATCTCTTTATTATGTATTACATGGTATGTATAGATATGTCTTTATATATATATATATATACATATATATATATATATATGTTGTTATATATATATATATATATATATATATATATGTATGTATTAGTAAGGTATATATAGTTTTATTATTAAGGTATACATGAGCGCTGTATGTATACATATATTTTATTGATTGAATTTGAAATCGATACTATCATTATCGAATTGATAGAATTTAAAGAAAATATCATGCGATAGTGGACTGTCATCAAAATTAATGGCAAATATTCAAAAATTTAGAGTGTGGGAGCATCTAAAATTAATGCTCATTTATGAAATGAAACAAATTTTGTAGGGATGCATGGGAAAAAGCAAAATAGATGCCATTTTTTATATCATAGAATCGATAAGATTAAAGGGAACAAATAGTCAAAAAAATTCTTGAGAAAAGCCGAGAGGAAATCAACCCCAAATAGAGGTACTCGATGCAATTTCCTTGATTTTGTTGTAATTTAAGTAAGCTATTTTATGAAAATGTATGTCGAATTAAATCGACATTTCTTTGAGCTATATTAAACTTGTATGATGAACTCGATATGCCATTTCTTGGTTTAAAAATCTATTGTTTCTTCTGTTGAGGCCATGTTGGTCATTTTCTTTGTTGCACAAGCACTGTGCATGTAATTTTTGCAGCATGACAACCGTTTGTTTCTACCCTGTTCGTTTCAAAGCTTTGCCATTGTTATTTTAATTATTTTGCTTGTGTTATGTTTTATCTCTCACACAGCTATCGGTGAAGCTGATAGTCAGTGAATGGCAATATAACAATTCTTAAATCGTATCACCCTAGAGGGTAGGTGGGATAATCCTTACCAACATTACGTGTTTTATCCATACTCTATGAAATGGATCCCATCGAATAAGCACCCAAATGGGAGTAATATCCCAAGCCTTTGATCCAAGATCGAAGGGTGTTACGATGTAGTTGATGCTTCTTCGCTTAAAGAAACGGTTGGGCACATATCGCCCCTTAATGTAAATAATATTAATTTTATTTGTTGTTGTATATTTCTATGTTGCAATGATTCTTTATCCTTGTCGCCTCGTCCATAAGGGATGATGGTTGAGTGACGTATCGCTCCATCCTTATGTTGGCATGAATAATTTGTGAGCCATCGTTTCTCTGAGAATGATAATATTTAGAGTCTTTGATGTTTCCAACCCAAGCCATGGGTCAGCATGTGTGGTTTGGACCATGCATTGATAATATGCAAGGCACAGTCGGTCATTCATTATAACGACAATAAGTTGATATTAAAATAGTAAACATGGGTTCTTAAACCTGAGACATGTGAATGGTGTACCCAATATATGAATAAATTATTTCTTGTTAAAATGACCAGCATGTCATTCAAATCTTATTATTTTTAAAAAAATAATCAATACCTAGAAAATGTTTGGTTATTTCCTTCATATGCTCATTATATGCAACTATTCTCAAATGATAAAATCTTGATTTGAATATGAGAATGAAATATATGTATCAGAATTCTTTGACCATGAATGTAAAGAATAACTACGGTTTTTGAATGAGGCTCGAATGAATGAAGCTTTGGTTGATATGAAATTGAATCTGTAAACTTTTGTAGACAACAATGTTCTATTATAAATAGTGTTATTTTACTATAAATGACATCGTTTTGTTATAAACTGTAACTGTTTAGTTGTAAACAACATTGTTCTATTATAAACAATATGTTTTGCTATAATCAACATTGTTTTGTTATAAACTGTAACTGTTTAGTTGTAAACAACATCATTCTATTATAAACAATGTTTGTTTTGTTGTAATCGATATTGTTTTATTATAAATTGTAACTATTTAGTTGTAAACAACATCGTTCTGTTTTAAAATAGAGCTTGTTTTGCTATAAACAACATCGTTTTGTTATAAATTGTAATTTTTTAGTTGTAAAAAACATCGTTCTATTATAAATAGTGTTTGTTTTTCTATAAATGATATTGTTTAGTTATAAACTATAATTGTTTAGTTGTAGACAACATCGTTTTGTTAAATAGTAACTGTGTGATTACAATAGTATTGTTTGCTATCATAGCATGGTTGATACAAACAACATAACAGTATGTGGGAAACTATTCAAACAAACTTGTTCTTAAATTATTTACTTCTTGTAAACCGACAAACAATATGTTAATCTAAAACATTATTTGAATGTTAGAAATCTGATCTATTGGTTTTAAATTCAGAATGTATGCACAAATTTATAACTTAAGTTGGCACATATATGTGTATGCACGTAGACCATCATCTACATACATACACATACTTGTGGTATACCTTCTTTTGTTACCTATTTTCTTATTCTCAAATGAATACTAAATTACAATGAATGTAATCATGTGACGTGTGCTTGAATGGATGGATGATGTATTGATCAATTCCATTGATTTATTTATGAGTTTTAATTTATAGAATAGAACAACAAAACCTAATAGACTATAGCACCTAAGGGTAGATGGTTTCTATGAGATAACTTGATGTGGAAAGTTACCTTCTGGGACGAGTGCCGAAACGAAGTTCAGAGAGTATAGGTTTTTGCTTTATCCAAAACCTAGTGTTTGTTGTTGCAACAATAATTCTTATGCTTGGCCAAGAAAATTATTTCATTATGTATGTATGGACTCTGTGATAACACACTCTAGAATTCCTAGCATAGACCTTGCATTTTCTTTTCTAAACTATAGATATAAATGCATGTTGATGTATGGGCATGCACCATATTCCACCTTGTAGATTATTCTCTTGCTAAACTTTCCATGCAGGATCAAGTATTCTTTGAGTTGGAAGAATTTTGGGGAAGTGTGAGCTTCATGGTTGGGTGGTAAAGTGCTTCAACCAGGTTCCCATCCACCAGTGGAAGCAAGCATTAAGAGGAACCTTGGATTTGTACAAGACTATCTTAGTCTATGATGTAACCTTGATGTAAAGGTTGTACATTGTATTGACTCTGTGGCCTTATGTGCCAAGTCAAACTTGGATATTGTAATTTCCATTCAAATTGAATATATAAATATTTGACTCATTTAATTAGACACGTGTTGCTATGATTCACTATAGCTTCTTAGTTATGTCTTTTTAAATTGAATATTCATAATGTCATTTACAATAATATAAATTAAGTAATAATTTAGAATGGGTTATTACTTTTGGTATCAGAGCTTAGGGTTCAACTCTAGGCCTTTTGAGTCCACCATAGTCTTGACTAGGGGAATAGTTGACCCTTGACCAAATTTAGTTGTCCTGAGAATTGACTGAACCTGGATTGAATTCAAGTATGGGGCGGTCAAAGGTAGGACAAAAGAAAGGGGAAATTTTTAGGACATCACATAAGAAAGTTGTAATGGAATAAAATGCTAAGACAGAGGTTCAACCCGAGATTCCCAACGACAAGACTCTAGCTCAAGCCATTACACAACTTAAGCTAGAGAGAGGCAAGAAGATTGAGGAGAAGTGAACACCTAAGATCAAAAAGTTGTCTACAATCAAAGATTGGCCTCTAGGGTGTAGACCCAACTCACCCTTGTTAACTAAGGAGGAAAAGGAGAGCCCACACTTAACCGTCCTCTTCTAAAAACTTGATGTAAATTATGATAAGGACCCAAAGGAATGTCCTCTTTTTGATAACAAGAAAACTAAATAATGTAACAAGAAGCCTTTATAAATAAGGGTCTATTGACCCTCATTTAATATAAATAAAACAAGATGATATTTTTGGTGTGTTCAAACAAAGAACTCCAAAATATGTTTATTATGCATGAATGTGTATGTCTTCTATGAATGAGGGATATATGCATGTGTATATTATGTGATGTAGAATAAGAAAGTTTATTCATAGAACCAAGTGTTAAGATGTGATAGACGTGAAATGTGATGCAGGTCAAGTGTAAGCCAGCATGGTGACCACCAGGCAAGAGATGGGTGGTAGTGGGTCAGACAATAGGCCAAACAAGAGGTTGGAACATATTCTAGAGCTCCTAAATAGACAAGAAGCTTGCATGGACCACATGGAACAAGATATTCGAGTGGCATGCGAGGACCAGGACCATAGGAATGTAGAATTCAATTAAGGGAAAGGTGGTCCAAGAGATGGCCCATGAGATCGAATTGAGGAAGAACTTGGAAAATATCTCAAAAGAGTAGCACTTCCTAAGTTCGATGGTAAGGCTATCAGAGCAGGAGCAGAGGCATGGATTAGTAACTTATCCGACTAGACCAAAGCGACATGGGCTACGTATCAGCTTTCAGGAGAAGTAGCGACTTGGTGGGATAATGAGAAGTCAGAAAGGAATATTCAGCCTATTGAGATTACTTGGGAACTCTTCCTCCAATATTTTAGGAAGATATGGTTACCAAAGCTCTTTTTCAATAAGAAGACCTTACATAATTCCAAAATTGAACTCAAGGGAGCACGACTGTGACCCAGTATTGGGAAAAGTTCACCAACCTATTGAAGTATGTGCCTCAGTATTAGGGAGATGAACATTTTCATATTTGGAAGTTCATATTGGGACTAAGACCCCACATTGGAGCTAAAGTGGATATGCATGATCCTTTTACCATGAATGAAGTCTTCCTAAAAGCCACCAAATAGGAGTAGAAATTGCAACAATTATCCAACTACTGTAATAATGCAAATCCTAAGTCACGGTTGGTAACAAGAAATTTCATAAAGGAGACAAGAACCATTAGATCTATAATCTCAATAGGGGAACTAAGTCATAAGAGAAAGGTAATTATGGAAATTGTGGAAAGAATAAGAAGGCAAACAAAAACAAAGGTAAAGATGACCAAAAGCAGAAAGGCTTCAGGGAGGACAAGCCAAGAGGTCGCAAAGGGCCTTGTGATGGACACTACACTTGTGGAGGCGATCATTATGCCTCAAATTTTCCACAGCGGTCGAAATCATGAAAGGAAGGAAACTATCAGCAGAATCAACATCACCAGATCCACGCTACAGTAGATAACAAGTAGGCTGAGTATGAGGCCTCACCAATTCAGATGATGGGTAAGCTCTATGGTCAAACTATCTCTATTTTGATTAATACCGGAGCTAGTGAATGTTTCATAGATCCTAGAATAATTTCCAAGACACCTATTAGACCTGGATAAATGGCAAACTCATGAACAATCCAATATGGTAATCAAGCAGAGTGGAGGGTAGATACTTGTCTCTTTTGCAATGAGTTAGAGCTTCCAACCTTTCAAACCTAGGTCAACTTGTATGTGGCACCTTTAGGCTCATATGATGTAATTTTGGGAATACATTGGTTAACCAAGCATAAGGTTGTAGTGAACTGTGAGGATAAGGTAGTCAATTGTCTAGATGATTATGGGAACCTAGTCAAGATTCTTGTAATGCAAAGACACTTAGAGCTTAGACAGATCCCTGCTATGTAGCTCAAAAGGGCTCGTCAAAAGGGATGTGCAATTTATGCTATGCATATCAGTAACCCTGACAGCAAGGAACCGTACCTACATGACTATCCTATTCTCAATGAGTTCCAAGATGTATTCCTTGATGAATCACCCAGTTTTGAAATCTATAATTCTTCGATTCTGCCCACCCTGTACCAGAGTTTCAGCCTGGGAATCCGCAAGCACCTTATCGATGACTACCACCGTAATCCCAGCGGAGTTGAAGGCCCAATTAATGGAATTGTTAAACAAAGGGATCATAAGACCTAGTGTGTCTCCTTGGGGAGCACTAGTTATCTTTGTGAAAAAGAAGGATGGAACCTTGCATCTATGTATAGACTATTGAATGCTGAACAAGGCAACCATCAAGAACCGAGCATCCACCCTCCCAGGATCAATGAGTTGTTTGACTAGGGATGAAGGGGAGCTATAGTATTCTCCAAAAATCGGCCATGAGGCTCCGGCACCGTCAGCTTAGAAAATGCAGCTGATGAGCCCAGACTTCCTATAACCCCTGGAGTATGACATCATGCCCATTGTGGTGCTCTTTTGTTGGACTAATGCATCCTAAAGGAAACCCCGTGAAACAAATGAGTTCAAAAAGACCTGGATTTTATTCCTACATCTCAGCCCACAAAACATCCCAGCTCATTCCAGTTTAAGGTTTATAGGGAACCCCGGAGATGAGGTCACATTTATAGAAAAGAAACTCTTTGGGAAGTTATTCAAGCGCCGACTTCCACTGGGGCATAGGCACCATTCAGCCATATCATTTCTCAATTGAGGGAGTCTTAAAGCAGAATCATGAGAAGATCATGCAACCGGAAATGGCTCTGGCACCTCAAAATGTGTTAGAAGTCTATACCTTCATGGGCCTCGCAAGATATTATAGAAAGATTGGGAAAGGGTTCTCCCATATTGCATCTCCTATTACATCACTCTAAATAAAGGGAATGTGGTTTGAATGGACTGAGAAATGTGAATAGGCATTCCAACTCCTGAAGGAGAGGCTCATGATAGCACCAGTGCTAACCATCCCTGATCCTAATGGAAGATTCACAGTAATCACATATGAGCTTCAGGAGATGGATTGGGAGCAGTACTTGTGCGTGTGTTGAATGTGTAGAGTGAGTTATTCTAATGTCAACACAAACCTTAATGATATGGTTTACATTCAAAGTTGGAAACAAGTAAAACTAATATATTCGTAATATAATCAAACCTTTCTAATACGTATCATTGTTCTCTAATTCTAGGGATTTATTAAACCATTTGGCCCTCAGATTTTTATGGGCACAAAAATTGTTAAAATGACTACCTAGAAAATGAGATTTTATGCTTAGTATGCAAGCTAAGATGATTTCTATGTGCAAATGTGTGGTGGAAGGATTAGCGGTATGCAAATGTGTGCTGGAATGATTAGTAGTATGCTTCTAAATGAAATGAAATGATGGAAAGGATAATGGATGCAACGATAAATGAAGGATGATGTTGATGATAGATGATCAAGTGGAGATGAGTGAGATGATATGCAACTATAGTGAGCTATCCATGATTATGCATATGCTCAAATGCAACAAAAGAGAAAACTAACCTAAAATGTAACTATGATGCAATGGAGATGATAAAATGTAACTATGCAGCAATTAATTAATCTAAGATGAGAATGCAAAATAACACATAATATGAAAGCTAATTATAAGACTCCATGAAAGCTCCAAGCTCCTACAAAAAACCTACATGGTAACAATGCTCAAAGTGTGGATGAAAAATGGCATTATAACACTATTCCAATTTGTATTTCAAAATAGCATTATAACATTACTTAAAAGGTGGATGATAAATGCAAAGGATAAGGGGTGTATTTATAGAGTTTTGCAAGCATTTTGTGAGGTGGCACCTATCAACGATTCATATTCAAAGGAGACAAGATAGACAATGGAGATGAAAGGAATTAGGATGTTGTCCCCTTGACCAAGGGCAACATGCCATGTGTGTGAAGAGAATCCCTTGACCAATTGGAAGCCAAACGCATGGACTCAGCGTAAACAGCCAACGTGCCCGTAAGCCGGTATTGGAAGTGTGGGGGAATAGCCATGTGCTTTTTCTTATCGGTGGAAGCGTGGAGCGAAAATCTTTTCAACGATAATTAGGGACATTTTCGCATCTTTATGAGGTGTTGGCGAAAAGCCGTAGAAAGCTGAAGTTTCTAATTTAATCGTGGACAGGTAAAGATTAATCCAAAATGAAACACGCCTAGGGAGGGAGTTTTTTTGTTTGGTTTTGGTCCATGGAATGTGAATTAGAGAATTAATATAGATGAACATCATGAAATGCAGCGCTATTCTTACTGACATAGAATGTAAGCATTAATCAAATAGGTTGTATTTAATTAATTTGTTCTATATGACCATTTTAGGGTGTATATGGCCCTCTTTTGAAGTGGTGTTTACACATCAAGCTCAAAGAAGAAGATTTTGATGCTGATTTTTCCGTGATGATGTGGAGGATCGATGCCCCGTACATGTAGGATTGGCTGCTCCGTGACTTTGAATCTCCTACTGTCTGGTTGTTAAGTCCCCGAGATAAATCGGTGAATGTAAGGATGTAAAAAGGAAGTGTTGAATGATGTGATAAGTGTCGCGCGATGCCGCAATGATGATCCAATGTCGATTCAGTGAAGGTTTGATGTCAAAGACGATTTATCTCTCGAAATGGAGTTGCAAGCTCTTTTTTTGAATAGTGGTGATTAATTACCCCTCCTTTTTGGTAAAAATGTGAAATAAATCCCACCCTAATTCCATCCATTTTACCCTTAAAAGGTAATAAGGGGTAAAATGGGATTCATTTGCACATTTTTAGTTTGGAGAAGTTGAAGATTCGAGAGCTTAGAGAGAGATGGTGATCCCATACCACAAGCATCATTTTGAGCATCTTCGCCAACCTGATCAGCCTGCTGCCTCTGGACCTACGGTATGCTTTATGAGAAACCTCTTTATTAGTCACTTTCTTGCCTTTTAATGGTATTTTAAACGTCATAGATGGATGTTGTAGCTTATGGGATGTCATTTATGGACTTTCGGGTGATGTTTTTGTCATTTTCTAGTGTTTTTTAGCATGTTTAAGAGTTTTGGCACCTTTGGGGTCCCAAACGGCGCCTCTTGCAAGGGTCAAAATGCATTTTTTTGGGTGGTTTTAGAGTTTTGGCACCTTTGGGGTCCCAAGTGGTGCCTCTGTAAGTTTGAAAATGCATGTTTTGTGCTCCAACACTATTTTGGCACCTTTGGTGTCCCAAGTGGCGCCTCTTGTAAGCCTTGAAAACCTTGTTTTGACTTGCATACTCTATTTTAGCACCTTTGGGGTCCCAAATGGTACCTCTTGTTGCCTTGGAAAGTTTCCCTCTTTGTTGATTTGAGGTGGTCTAGCTTGTCGTTTGACCCATTTTGCGGGGTGTGATTGCGGAAAGCCTTCGGGGTGATGTTCGCAAGATGTCCTTGAAGTCTAGGAGTCATCGATTTGTCACATTTTGGATTGATTTCAATCAGGTTTTGGTATGTGTAGTGTTCGATTGATGTTTTGTGTGATGATTTGATCTCATGATAGACGAGAATCAAATGATAGAACTAGTGTTGTATCGTCCTTGTGATAGGTGAGGAACGATAATAGGATAGATAGTGTATCGTCCTCATGATAGGCGAGGAATGATGGTAGGATTGATAATAGATCATCCTCATGATAGGCGAGGGATGATAGCTTGATTGATAACAGATCATCCTCATGATAGGTGAGGAACAATGAGTTTGAATGATAGCAGATCACCCTCATGATAGGCAAGGAACGATAATAGGATCGATAGCATATCATCCTCATGATAGGTGAGGAACGATGGTAGGATTGATAACATATCGTCCTCATGATAGGTGAGGAATGATAGCTTGATTGATAACAGATCATCCTCATGATAGGCGAGGAACGATAATAGGATTGATAGCATATCATCCTCATGATAGGCGAGGAATGATAGCTTGATTGATAACAAATCATCCTCATGATAGGTGAGGAATGATAATAGGATTGATAGCATATCGTCCTCATGATAGGCGAGGAACGATAGTAGGATTGATAATAGATCATCCTCATGATAAGCGAGGAACGATAGTTTGATTGAATGAGATGTTGATTGTTCTGATGTGATTTGATTTGAATGACTGCACATTAGCATGATTTACTGATAATCTTGATTGATCATGACATTGATTGATTGATTTGTGTTCATGATTAGGGAGATGGAGATGTACTCCAGTCTCGGGAGCGATTCCTGAAGACCTGGAACATGGTCTATCATTTGTTGTAAGCCGACTTAGAGATTATCTCTCGATGTGGATTGACTTCCTTGTTAGACATTCCACAATATAGAATCAACAGAGGTTTATTGACAGCTTTGGTAGAGAGATGGCATAGTGATCATAAAATACATTTCATTTACCGACTGGAGAGATGACCGTGACTCCCGAGGACGTCTATCCTATTCTACGGATCCTAGTAATGGGAGAGATAGTAGTGTAGAATAAGATAGAGCGAGGTGGGACAGTTGCATTGCAGAGATTGTGTTGAGATGATTATGTTATGGGCCAATGGATCCCTTAGACTGAGATAATTAACAGATATGATCCTTTGTCGTGTGTACTTTCTAGATTTATTGGTGGATTCCTTTATCCTGATCATAGGTCAAAGGGATTTTCAGCAGGTTGGGGTCATGTACTATCACAGATGACACTTGATGGTATGAAGTATGCCTGGGGCTCATGTATGTTAGCCCACTTATATCAAGATTTGCATGAGGTTGTCTATTACGGGGCGACGAGTTTGTCATGCGGCGTCACATTATTGCAGACCTGGGCATGGGAGCATATAGTCATCACTCGACCCATGGGAGAGAGACATCGACCAGTAGGGAGACCTTATGTCTTCAGTTATAGTGGTCCACATGTCCAACATAAGCTAGGAAAGGTTGCTTATTGGAGGTGGGTTTTGGATGATTTAGAGACTGTCACATGGCGGTCATACTTGGATTGCGAGCACTGGCCAGAGGATCAGCTAGAGATGCCATATATGTTATTATCCTGCTATTTGATTGGGCAGACACATGCCGTGCTTGAGCATTACTTGTATCTATGAGTATGTCAACAATTTGGATGGGTTCAAGGGATGCCCCTAGGAGTTGCCCATTATGCACGGTGACGACATTATGTGTTAGAGTGGGGCCCTTGTGTATCATATGAGACAACATGTACTGAGTATTATACCTTGACCCCTGGTTTATGGGATTATGTTCTGTATATTACAGACACTGGGATGACCGAGGATTATTTAGAGTTATTTCATACGCATCCATTTCCTACATTTACTCATCCTGAGGAGCTAGTACCGCTAGTTGATGGAGAGGGAGGAGAGGACAAGGGTGGTGATTATGGTGGACAGGGGGCTTGCAGAGGTGATGAGGGTGGGGAGAGTGATGGTGGTGTAGTGGGTGATGATGGCGGGGAGAGTGATGGTGGTGTAGTGGGTGATGATGGTAGGGAGAGTGATGGTGGTGCAGTGGGTGATGGTGGTGGGGCAGATGACAGTCATCCATTAGATTTTGCAGTTCTGAGGCGTAGGAGGAGCGTCGCCATAGCTCAGGCGGTGCTTCCTAGGATTCAGATTGGGATACCCTCACAGCAATAGTCAACACAGATAGCAACCTTACATGCAGAGATTCAATCTTTTGAGAGCGAGATAACGCAGGCTCGAGCACAGATTGTGTCCCTTCAGGATGAGTTAGGGCAGTGTTGGGCATAGATTGATATTTTGAGGACTGGTAGAGGGATAGATAGGTAGCAGATACAATAGTTGCAGGCACAAATGATTATACTTACTTCAAAGAGAGATGCCTTCAGACACCAGACAGAGCAAGCAAAGGCTATTACCGAGAGGATGCAGCAGACGACACCATCTGAAGACATCTGGCAGACATGATCTTGGCAAGGTCTAATTCGAGACAACAGGTGATGCAAAATTTGCCAGGGGATGAGCACTATGAGAGAGTGAAGAGTGCCCTAGCGGATAATCCATTAGATCATCAGTTCAATGGGTATGAGAT